>VMBQ01001559.1:181215-199693 GCA_007657795.1 Dreissena rostriformis
TATATATTGTTTTTTGATAACCTTTATAAATAAAATATGCAAAAAATATTTAAAAATCTGTAATAATTGCGGATCGTCACCATGTATGAGCCTTTAAACGGAATGTCCTTCTTTAGAACGCGTTATGGTTTTTACATTGCAATTGTTTGTATCAGTTGTAGCAAAAGGCGTTTTCTGATATCATCTATTATACATCACAATATCGTTTTATTCTATAAATATTTTCTTAAACTTGGTTTTATATAATTCCGATGGCGGCTGTAGGTTGAGCGAGTTAATTCACTAAGGATATTTTATATGTGTCATACTGAGTATATAATGAAACTGTCAAGGAATGGATAAAATATTTGCAATGCTGGTACAAGAATTTGACCAATTTGAACCAGTACAAAAACATAAATTGCAAAGGAAAATGCGACTCATGCTTTCTTTAACCGTTTGAATGCTTAAAGTTTTCGCCGAACGAACATCAATTTCATAATCTTTATGCACACCCATACGTTTACCAATTTCTTACCGAAGTAGCCGCCACTTATAAAATGCATTCTTTATTGTAGACCTACAACGCAGCTCAGCTAGAAAAGTGGTGTCTATTCTTCATATCTAGCAACTATTTGGCCTTCGAGAAGCGACCTGAATTCCCCTTGTTGAAAGGGGAAAATCGACAACACGTCGATGACAACAGATGGCCACCATTGTCCTACTTAAAGGAGATTGAAGAGTACGACCGGAAGTACGGTTCAAAGGCGGGAAATAATGGATGTTCTGTAATGTGACAGTAAATAATACGAATCGTTGTGGCATTTTTTATGATAGACCAACCAGGCTTTTCATGTTTAGAATACTGTTCGCGTGAATTGAAACGAACACAAACTAGTATCTATTGTGTACCATTCGCCGACTGTATTTGTTTCTGCTTAAACAGTGTGTGTTCTAGTGTCTAATATAAACACATTATGTTATGTGAAAAGGATTTTCCATTAACAACTATTCTCAGACTTATGTCTAAAAATAAATAATATCATTAAAGCTGTAATGTTCTTATGGTATACTACAGTTCAATATGAAACGGATTGAACACATCTTAGTAAGCAATTCTTCGTTTAGACCAATTTATCTATGGAATAAGCAACATTTTAAGACTGTATATATTCAAATGTTGAAAACATTTTTCTTGGTTCTTAGTCTTCTTTATTCATAAGCCTAAGAATTAATACTTGACCCGATCGTACATGAACTTAAAATTATAGAGTATTATATTGATGGTATGAATGTGTTTTCTTATGCCATGTATTGCAAAAAGGACATACTTATATTAAACTGCACAAACACACGTTATAAGAAGTGAAATTTACATGATGCTATTGTATGTACAATTGAACATATATATACTTGTATTTGAATGAATATCTTTTTCTTTCTTTTTGACATCATGTTGTTATGTATTATCAGTCTATTGTTTTTTTAATAATAATAACAATACACATTTTGTTTGTGTATTGTTGTTGTAATGATTCATTTTAATACATGTACTGTAGTTTGCGATGTGAAATGTTTTCCTTTAAGTCTCTAAACAGATATTACGCATACATTGAAATTTATGGTTTCAGTTAATATATATAATGATAAATGTCGGCTACCAAAGCTCACATGGGCAACTATAAAATGAAAAATTAAGGGGTTTCATTGGTTTATATGGAGTAGAAGACTCATGTTATCTTCGCGGATGTATATAGTATCTCTTGGTGATGTCTTCGGAGTTTCAGTATAATTTCTAAAGTGTTTTGTTAATTGCTTAATATGTTTACATGACAAGTCCATTTTATATGTATGAATATTGTCTTTAAACAAGTCATTTCATCATACCATAAAGAAAAACAAATGAGAGTGCGTGTATCAAAGAGTAACAATGAAATAACATAAATATACAGTTACACATTTGCTGGAAAAACTAACTATGCGTGTATGTGTCGTATGAAAACATCTGCACAGGTCACACAGGGCAAAACATTTGTTCATAATATTTAATCATTAAACAGATAGCGTTTTAATACATGTTTATAGGCTGTTTTCGTATTACTATCGAGTATTAATCAATTCTGAATTTAGCAACACTTTATTATCAGCTAAAATTAAAACAGACAAAAGTAGTAGTTTAATTTTCAATTATACGGGTATTATAACAAAAAAAACACAGACAGACAGACATACCACGTTCATATGTTTAAAAACATATCATTTTATAACATAAAATAGTCATTTAAGAATGCAATACAAATACAAATAAACACAATCGATGGCATGAGCACGTAAGTTCTATCGAGGCGATAATTAAATTTATTAAATAATTATTGTATTATATATGCTCGTATTTTTCATAACACAAGTTTTTATATATTTACATACATTAGAAATAATGATTTGTCACATGAATCAAATAACTTGTGGAATTTATATACAGATGGGTCAATATAAAATGTACGTTTTTTTTTTATTAATTCAGTGTAACAGCGGCATATACATAACAAGAGCACCGCCTAGCGGATGCAGACCGCTCATCTATTTGTCAGAGTATGAATCAAATCTGATCATAAATAAAGAAGTTATGGCAATTTTAGCAAAAATGTGAGGTTGTGATCATTTATTACATTTTATTTAATGCTTTCCGTTGGTTTATAGAGAAATACCAGTGAATTAAAACTGATAATTTCACTGTTTNCACCGACTAGACGCCGACGCCGATGGTCAGGTGATGACAATAGCTCATAATTTTTTTTAATAGATGAGTTAAAATGGTATTCGTCTTCTAAATCAGAGTCATGACAACCTAAAAAAAAAGTTTGTTTCGTGGAATGTTATTCTGAGCATATCTGCCAGTTTGTATTCTCAACGGTTGTACAGAGACTCTTAATCTTAAAAAAAAATAAGCGTAAACATCAAGGAAGTAAGTCTTAATACTCTTCATATTCCAAAGAGGTTTTTTATAAACTTTATACATATATAATACAGAACTGTTATTTATTTTGCCCACCCATTCTTGTTTAAAATTGTCAACAAGTCTACATTTGAACTCGCTAACAAAACTATTTACTTGAACAACGTTTGGATTTGCAAATACATAACCAAATCCAAAATTATTAAATATGTTCTTGACATTTGAGATCCAATTTGTGTTACTTTTATTACAATTGTTTAAAGCTTGTTTGTAAACAATTTGCATAATATTTTCATTTATAGCATTTTAAGCCAATATTTTAGAATATTTTAAAACCTGTTTACAAGCAATGGATATCAACCTAATTCTCCATAAACAGCAACATTCTTTGTATTGATTTTAATACAAAGTAAGTGTTTGCAAACTTTTAAATGTATGTGTTTAATATCATCTGACTTTGTGAATTCCCATACTCCTGAAGCATAGTTTCATATACAACCCACAATAGAGTCAAACAATTGACAAACTATTTTCGGTTTATTCCAAAATCTTGGCATTTTAACAATAGTGTATGCATAGCCTGACGGGCTTAACCAACCAAATCTTATTTAGCAAATTAACAACTTCCCACATAATTCCATACAGTGCCTAAATAGTTAAAATGGTCAGCCACTTCAATGGCATTGACATTGTATGCCCNTACCACCCCAAAATTGAAGCATAAATACAAATTATCTAAATTTTATTGAACTTCAACAGGTTACTTGCCTTAAAATAGCCATGTCAGAAGCAAATACTAGCAAAATTTACAAAAATCCATCTATATTCAAACCATTGTTCAAGGTATTTTGTAGGTAAAATTCAAGGTCGTCAACAAATAATGACAACAAAATCGACGACATTACCTCCCCATGCCTCAGTCACACCGCATAACTAAAATAATCTGTATAAGATTAACATAATTGAACACGTGACTTAACATTCCCATATATTTCCCTGACTATTCTAAGCAAGTTACATTGTATTACATACTTAAACATTTTATATTTCAATTGTGTTATTGAATATATATTACAATGACACCACTATTTCTACGAACTTTTTTAAACTGAAATTAAAAGGCAAATATCATCTTAAATTGATATCACTTAATCTTCTTCCAAGATTCATACAAAACATATACCACGAGAGCTAAAAAAATTTGACAAAAGCAGAAGATGACTTCTATCAGAAAGTATGTTAATGTTTCACGAAAGGATTGTTACTTTATCACCAACGCGCTCTTCAATGTAGAGCTTATCGCAGGCCAGGTACGTTTACCCAGTCGCCTCGCCTCCTTCATTTTCGGCACCAATTGACGTCTTTTCTGCACCACTTCCGTTGAAAATTGCTATACAAACGCGGTATGACGTGCCTTCAAGTTCTTCCACATTTTCCTTAACATTGCAATGTCTTTATAGTAAGTTAACTTGGCAAAAATGTTTCTGATTTTGGCATGCGTCGGCGACACCGGAGACCGATGCACATGTTCAACCCTTTAGAAGTTTCTTTCTAATGAGAAAGCTTGAGCGCCCTCACCAAATGATGACGCAACTTCGCTTCTGTCGTCTTCGTAGCCTCGTTCCCGTTTACTGATGCCTACTCTACTGACGTAAACATGTATTACAGATATTTCGCATATATTGCGATTGTAGATAGCTGACATTATCCCGCACGGTTTCGCACCCCTTCTCAAGCACCAGCACCCGCTATTCCACCCCCTTGGCTCTCTCCGCATACACAACCCACAGCCGTTTTTTTTTGTTCTTCTCATTCACTTCTCAGTGGACTCCATGACATTAATGCTCATCTTAAGACACTCTAAACGACCACTGACGGCCTTCGGTAGCACCATTGCATCCCGAATAGTGGGTTCACTGCTTTCCGCCATTATGCAATGTGCACTTCCACTACCGGTTTTACTTTTAAGATTTCCGCTACAACTTCCACTACAACTAGGACTATGTACAAATAGACTGGTTTCTAAATATTCTACAATAAACTGAACCGAGTTCGCATTATTAAACATATCACTTACTGACAAGTTACCGGTTTCGGACGGGATCTGTGTTTATGCATCGTGCTAACATTAGGGTCATTGTCACTGTTTGTCTTTGTTGTCTTTGTATGTATATTGTGACATTGTTACTCATAATAGTCTACAAAAATCACATTTGCATAAAATTCCAGTCAGTTTCCAATCTAAACATAAAAAATAATTTTATCCCGCTATAAACCCGCGACCGATCGCATATTATGTCACTTCGTCTATTCAATCGTCTATTCCATCGTCTATTACATCGTCTGTTACATCGTCTATTCCATCGTCTTTTACATTGTCTAGTCCATCGTTAACGTTTACCTTTTATTTCACGAGTTTGTATTCAATAACAAATATGTATGCATTATATATATAACAACAACTTAACAATAACTTTGAACTTTCTAGTTTTCTCATGTCAAAAAGTTTGAACAATGTAACATTGCTTTATGCCTCACAGTGGGGGCAAAGCAAAATGCTCCTTCTTCGCACGCGCATCACTGAAGGGCAATAATTTAGATGAGTCCGATGGTTACACTTGCTGCACTGACCCCATTGGATGAATTCCAGCTGGTAGGTTGACCTTTCTGGTGATTGAAATTTGCACACGTAACACAGGTCTTCTACCAAACCTTCATAATTACTCTCACTTTCTGTGTCCATGTAATCCTTGTTATTTGTACCACAGGTACATGGAATGGGCGATCAAAACCGGCATGGTTGTTTAGTTCCCTTGGTAGGTCTTTTGTGAGTTTCATCTAATTTTATGAGCTTCTGTTTTGTTGAAATGTTACAGTGAATTGACGGAGGAAGTTTCCATGTTCAGCTGTTGGCAGATTTTCTTTGTAGATACTTGCAGGTGAAGTCTTGACGGCTGTTAGTTTTGATGGTTGAAGATGGTAGATAGAAGATACCGGTTAAAAAATGCTCTTGTTGTACGCTTTGCTTGATATGGAAGCAAAATTATATCCATTTATCTGCTGACATGGGTGTTGCATCATGTGTGCCTGACAGTCTCTGTAGTAGGTGTTCTTGAACATACTACATCCAGAGGCTGGGTGGCTTGCGACGTGTGCGGAGGGAAAATAAACAAAAACACAATCCTTTTTGTTTTCCACATTCAGCTAGTGTGAGATTGATGTGCGACTCAGAGTTAGACCAACCAGATTCGGTTACCATTTTAGCTGACCTCGGGCAGGAACCATCCAAGAGGTCATCTCTTCATCGTCAACCTGATATAATGTAGAATGGGGGTAATCTCCTGCAGCACTGTCACCAGCAATGATGGTGACATTTTTACCTCTGGCTGACATAACTGAGTTAACTGAGTAAACCACCTTTCCAGGGTTGTGCTCCATCATCATGCCCGTTTCATCAATGTCCAACATATTTTGAGGCTTACCACTGATGTTGCTGGCCTCGAGGCTTGCATCAGCTCAGAAAAATATGATTCTATAACTTCAGCTGAAGTGCATTTTCCCCTTACCATTGACAGTTTCTGGGACTTGGCCAGGGTGATACTTGGATTGCGACTTTTAAACCCATTGTACCATGATAGGGCAAATACAGGATCAGTTGGTTTCTCCTTCTCAATGCTTATGGCAAAGTCAGTGGCCAGTCTCTGCTCCTTGAATGACCGTACCCTATTTTGTTCATATATTGAACATGACTCACCAGTTGGGTCTCCTGCTTCTTGTTTAATATAGGTCCCAAGCCACAATAGTAGTAGTATTTCTGGCAGATAATAAACTATCTTTACATTTGGGTAAAACTGAGTCTGTTTTGTTTTGTTCCAAAGCAAGGTTAAAATCAGGACCAAATCTTAATGTTGTATGCAATGGTAATCCTATTGAAGCTAAGGATTCTGTTAAGTATCTTAAGGGCCACTCTTGATCAAAGTCTATCTTTTGATTCAATGGCTAGGTCAACTATCAAAAAAGCTAATGCTAGGTTGAAGTTTTTGTACAGGAAGAGTAAGTTCCTTAACCCCCACTCTAAAATGTTACTGGTCACATCCCTCATCCAGTGTCATTTTGATTATGGTTGTTCAGTTTGGTATAACAGCTTATCTCAGGAACTTAGGAATAAATTGCAGGTCACCCAGAACAAAATGATCAGGTTTGTGTTGGATCTTGAAGCAAGGGCTCATATAGATCAAAGTCACTTTGTCAAGCTAAATTGGTTACCAGTCTCTAAAAGGGTTGAACAAATCATGTTGTGCCATGTGTTCAAAATCTACAATGGTAGATCAAGTTACCTAAATGAGCATTTCATTCCACTTAGTTCAGTTCATAACTATCCCACTAGGTTAAGAGTGTCAGTTGGTGCTTCCAGTGATTCTTTCACAGACACCGGAAGATTTTGTTTGCCCAATGTTAAAAGTTTTGGTAAACGGTCATTTGCTTATCAAGGTTGTTCTCTCTGGAATGAAATGCCACAACATATTAGACATGCTAAGAATCTCCTCAATTTCAAGTCCACCGTCAAAACCCATTTGCTTGCTACTATTTAAGTTTTTTATTTTGTTTTTTGTATTTTTATTTGTATTTTAATAGTTCAAAGTAATTCAATGTATATTCTGTGATATTTACTTCATGTCTATGATAATGATCTCTGAGATTAAAGAAGTATTCAATTTTACTCATAAATGTTTAATTAGTTGTTGTTCCTAGGTCAACTATATTAAAATATATTAAGGACCACAACGGAAATAAGGATTTACTTCCTTTTTTGTGCTATCCTTGTATTTTAATATTTGTGACATGGTTTAAATCTGTAGTACACACATATATATATATTTAACAATTATTTACCAATAATAATATTATTAATTTTACTGTCTCAAATTTGTATAAGTTATTAAATTTGTTGAATTTTATAAACCTGTATCTCTGTATGCTTGATTTATCAACTGTTGATGCTATTTAAATTATATATTTGCTATTTCTTATGCCATAATCAGATACAACTTATTTTATGTGTAATATATGCTTTATGCACCATGTTTTACAAATTGTTAAAATATGAAATAAATGAATGAATGAATGAATCTCNTATAACGTATTCACTCTTTTTTGATTCTATGCAAAACTGTGAACATACACATTTTCGTCCGAAAGAAACCGATTCAGTATTCCATATTTTGATTTTTTTTTTCAAAGAAAATGCTTTTTAAAGAAAATGTGTGTTTCCCCTTCTTATCAAATTGTCAAATTGTCAAATACGCATAATTTTATGAAGTCCATGTTTACACTTGTTTGTTATTCTATGCGCTCCGTTAGGATATGATACGATTGTGGTTGCGATATTTATCGATATGTTATCGATGGTGATAAGAACCACGACTGAACTCGAATGATATAAATTGAGCCCTATCGACTATCGTTTACATGTTTTCTTATTTTCAGATCACAACACATCAAACAGAACGTGACTTTGTTCATGCATAAGAACGACTGCGATCATGACGTTGTGGAGGTACGCATAGATAAGCCGCGCTTTGTTACGATACAATACGATATGATACGACTTGATACTATGATACTGATTTAAAACTGATCGCATTTTATCATGTGTTTCGTTAAAATGCTTTAAACGGTTCAGAAGTGCTCCAAGATAAATACGATTGGATAGATTGACTTCTAGATCTGATAATACCCGATATGATCATATAGTACCAACGTCATAACTTCACGGTTAAAACCACGATTACAAACGTAGCGCCAATTATGACCCGGAAAACTAAGCATTAGAAAAAGTCAACAATTTATACGATCAACTACGAAATAAGTTCATCTGGGTCATCATATTAGATCGAAACTCGAAAAATCGTATTCTATCGTACAAGTACAACCAAACTAAGGGGAGAAAAACACCCCTTTTTAAAGGACGTGTTTCTATAAAATAAATACATTTTCGATTGAATATCCAGTCATAAAACATACTTAAGTAAGCACACGAGCGATCAATATGTTATTTACATCCTTGTGTATGCTGAATTTCTTTTGTTAGAGGATACGAATTTGACTTTCTCGTGCAGATCACGTTTATGTGAAGAATCATATAAGAAAATGACGCACTCGTCTGAATGTTACGTTCACATGATGTCTTGCCATTAACATTTTACATTATCTGATATGCAAGTTATTTTTGTCAAGAGTTTAACTGCTATACTACAGAAATAAAACATGTATCATATAATCTGTGACAATTTACAAATTATAGGAATAACGATAAACTTGCCAATATCAGACTTCAAGTTTATGTAGTTAAACTAGTTTACATTTTACATTTTCACACCAAGCGCAGAGTCCCTAATATTATTCAACTCCCTTAAAAAATGGAGGTCGAATGACGTGTGCGCTGATATTTTGTAATGTAAATCGTCCCCATGGTTATGTGGTCTACCGCCTCAGTTAAAGCGGTTGTTTATAAGCATTCCATCACTGATTGTTAACACTGATTATTAACTGTTGACACTGTTTTGTTCACGAAGATTTATTGGCACATAGATGTGAACATACAGTGCTATTAAGAGTTTCACGCAATTGTTAAGAGACCACCATAGCCTATTGTTGAACAAGCCATTATGGAATGCACGGGATTGTTATCAGCACACACAACGGACCTCCTCCACAACTCAATAAACTTCCCGTATATGTATGCTGAGTGTTGGAGTTGGGTCAACGCAACGTTTTGGGACATAGTAAATGGCAATGCACACCCCATCCTGAAACCTAATAGTTTAAACCTCTGTATGGATGACTAAATATGAAAACTAGTCAGATCATTCAACAAGTGTTTCTTGTATGCTATTCGAAAACTTGTGCTTTCGGGAGGACATTATGTCATAGTAAGTAAACAGAATTAAGTTTAATTTGATAAACGGAAACCAATGTAGCGCTGTAAATATCAAATCAACTTTGCTATTGGTGAGGAATACGTTCGATGCAAATTCATTAAGACTGTATACATTACATTTGATAACGGAAGTATAGTTATTGGGTGCCGCACTGAAGTGATTCACTCTGATTCATATCTCAGGTAAAAAAAAAACTTTATTACATATAGCGGTGTCAGGTATTCATGCACCGGCATTTTTTCTGACGATTTTTTCTACTATTTGGTTACTTCTTAATCAGTATAAAAAGCTGTCCAACAATTAATATCAAGTCGTATCCTTATCGTATTGTATCGTAACAAAGCGTGGCTTATATATTCGTACCTCCACATAATTGAGTATTCATGTATACGTTGAATCGTAAGAATGAAACACTTACTTATGATGAGTTTAGTCTGAGAATAATTGTGTAAACTCATAACCGTATATGTTGAATATACATGTAGTTAAAGGATATATGAAATGTTTACCGTTTGGAGATACATCTGGTTTAGATAAGTTTAATATGTGAAGCAAAATATCAACATAACGTTATCATGTTCAAGATTGAATAGTTGGTTCTCGGCAAAGGACGTGTATACTACTCTTCATGATTTAAAGACCAAGGTCAGGGAATCAGACGAATTTATCGACAACATCCAAGTTCACTAAATCTGTATGTCGTGTTTATTCGTACAGTTGTTGCGATGTCGAATGGTCGATTATCTTCCTGTTGTGAAAACAGTTCAATATCAATAGGCCTATGGAGGAAACCAAAACCAGTTCAACCTGATGTCTACACTTTAATATTAATTTAAATGTTCGTTTACTTTTTTAAACGATGTAAGAATTTAAAAATTGAAAAATCTCTTGAAAATAAGAATCCTTGAGAAGATAAGTGGAACATTCATTTTAAATTATTGGACATTACCAAATCGCTGTCCCAACAACTTATCTTTTATCTATCTATCTTTAAATGTTACTTTTTACAAAGATGTGACATAAACGCGTTTGTCCAACCCATATGCAAGAATCGAATTACTGCATGACATTTGTTTGAGAAAACATGCATGTGCGAAGTTATGGTCAACAGAAAATGAAATTATTTGCAAAATACTAGTAGTCAAAATATGTGAACTATATTCTTACAACTGTGTTTAATTATTCTTGTACATATGCAGGGATGTCATTTTTTAGGACGGATGATTATTGCCAAAAGAAGGGGAAATTAAAGGTTTTACTTTACTTAAGCTTCAAAAAAGAAACCCTTAAGCTTCAAAAAAAGTAAACCAGGTGTCAGTATTTTGCTCCCATGTCTAAATCATAGTAAATAAACACCATGCCTATGTAAATCGAAAACTATTTGTATGTAATAAATGTTAATAAACTTTACGGAATTATGCTTTCGGGAGTGTTTGCATCTATCTTGAAATAAGTGCGTACCCATCATGTACTGCGTAAAATTACACAGACGAGAAGTGTATTTGTTTTCAGCCTCATGAAACTAAAACTGGCTTAACCAATCGCCTATAACATAAACAGATAAAACACAGATAGATTTGTTCTAGGTAAAACTGCTAGATGCCAAATTTCAAAGTTACGATGACGACCTCCATAATAAGCTAATCGGTCAATATAAGTGTAACTGTCGCTTTATGTGTGAGACCAACAAACAATGAACAACACTTTTTACCTGAAATAAAATGCATCATTTCATTTATTTGTATTTTCATTTTTTTACAACAATATAATTCAATATGATCATGGAAGGTATATATACCAATGAAAGCAGTTGCCTATTTCAACAGCACATAATTTCATACTGTGGACCAATCAAAATAAGATATAACAGATATATTAGTGAAACAATTTCCACATCGACATTGTTTTAAAACAACCTGATGATCAAACTACTTCACAATTGATTGAAGTCAACTTTTTGTGTGTTCCAACTCATAAACAAAATCGCACATTCAGTATTTTTTTAAGTCTTTATAACCTTCTCGCATTTTTTACTGCCGAAATATCAAACCTCGTCTGAAGTTGGTGAATGTTTTATATCTCGAGAGTGTTCATAGTCATCATAATTAGTGTGTTTACATTTGAAACATACCGGCGGTTTGGTTGTTTTATTATGATCAAGTTGTACAGTGAGAATCGACGTTCACATTCAACGTTCAACAGAGGGAGTATCAGACACACTCATAGCATTTGTCAAAGTGTGTATGATGCATTAAAGTACCTGGCTTGCATCGCTAAAATAGATGCGTTTGCATACGTTATATTTGGGTACATTCCTAGTACGCATGTGTTTGCAAAAACAACGCTGGGCTATCACACTGAATTTCAACGAGTGGAATTCATTAAACATGTAGAACATACAGTCATGAATCACCCATTAGGCAGAGTAGGCAACTGCCTATGGGTCCGCGACTTTGAAGGGCCCCACGAGACCATGACGGAAGAGTTTTTTGTACCTACTTACTTACGTAGCCAAATCTTATGAGTTGCCAATTATTTTATATCAATGTTATGTTCCGACTTAAGGCTTGACATTGTCGTATCAAGTGACAATCATTTATAATTTGAAAAACCGTATTTGTTTTGCTGGACGCTGGCGTTCTGGTAGGTACTAGGCTGACTAGGGGCCCCAATCGTATTCTCTTCCTACGGGCCTCCCTGTTCTTTATCCGGCAATTTGAACCGATATAGACTCCACTCAGCCAGCACGCCTTTTGTGCAGAAATAATTTTACCCCATACATCAAATAAATTGAATACTATACCCGTTGCATCACAACTTTGCTTCTGATATGGTCTATAATATTACCAGAGACAGTTGACGAGAGAGTTGACATATAAATATACTTTTTAATACCTGCATACAAAATAACTTCACACACCATGCTGTTTTCACACCATGCTGTTTTTTGTGTAGCAAATTATTTTGACACATTATGATGAAATGTTGAAACAAATGCAAATTAACGAAAGCAGAATATTGTACTTTTTCAACTGTCTCTGATAATATTTTAGACCATCTCTGAAACAGTTTGAGTTGCATAGGTATGTCTATCGTTATGTAACACAAAAACACTGATACGTCTAAGCGGTCAANAGCAATTATATAAGACATTGTGTAGGTTATTGTTCAGATTTTTTTTACAGGAAGAGTGGGCTAAGTATAGGCCATTATCCTACCCACAAACGGACGTGTTATTCGTGTGTTTTGACCTGAGCAACCCTTCGTCATTTGAAAATATCGAACCAATGTGGATACCGGAAGTCCGCCACTATTGCCCGGATGTTCCGATTGTGCTGGTGGGATGCAAAGCAGGTATGATCCTCCTACGACTCCGTAAATAATATGAAATAGAGGCTACCTAATTTACGGATAAAGGCCTATTTGATGTCTGTTTAAGATAACCAGGGTGATAAATGGCTGCAAATTGTTGTGTAACAAAACATTTAAATTCTTTACATAGCAATTAATATGTAATTGAGGATAACAATAAAATGCCATTTGCGTAAGATGAATTAACAAAAAACTGATTTCTGAAGTTAGGCTTTAGATATAGCAACCCCTAGTACTGTTTTAACACACTTTAATATGAAGTTTCATTTTCGTTTACTTTTAAAAACAATGTCAGAATTTAAAAGTTGAAAAATCTCTTGAAAAGAAGAATCTTTGAATAGATAAGTATTACATTCATTTTAAATTATTGGGCATTACCAAATCGCTGCCCCAACAGATTACATTTTATCTATCGTTTCTTTTTACAAAGTTGTGACATTAATGCGTGTGTCCAACCCCTATGCAAGAATCAAATTACTACATGACATTTTATTTGGACAAAACATGCATATGCTCAGCTATGGTCAACATAAAAGGGAAATATTTGACAAAAAGTCACAATATTTGCACTATATTCTTGCAACTGTGTTTTATTCATCGTATACATATGCAGGGATGTCCTTTAGTTTAGTCGTTTTTTAAGACCGATGATTTTTTCCAAAAGAAGGGGAAATTTAAGATTTTATTTTATTTAAGCTTCAAAAGAGAAGCCATGTGTCGTACTCGATATGTAAATCGACAACTATTTGTGTGTAACAAATGTGAATACATTTTACAGAATTATGCTTTCGGGAGTGTTTGCATCTATCTTGAAATAAGTGCGTGCCCATCATGTACTGCGTAAAATTACACAGACGAGAAGTGTATTTGTTTTCAGCCTCATGAAACTAAAACTGGCTTAACCAATCGCCTATAACATAAACAGATAAAACACAGATAGATTTGTTCTAGGTAAAACTGCTAGATGCCAAATTTCTAAGTTACGATGACGACCTCAATAATAAGTAAATCGGTCAATATAAGTGTAACTGTCGCTTTATGTGTGAGACCACCAAACAATGAACAACACTTTTTACCTGAAATAAAATGCATCATTCCATTTATTTGTATTTCATTTTCATTTTTTACAACAATATAATTCAATATGATCATGGAAGGTATATATACCAATGAAAGCAGTTGCCTATTTCAACAGCACATAATTTCATACTGTGGACCAATCAAAATAAGATATAACAGATATATTAGTGAAACAATTTCCACATCGACATTGTTTTAAAACAACCTGATGATCAAACTACTTCACAATTGATTGAAGTCAACGTTTTGTGTGTTCCAACTCATAAACAAAATCGCACATTCGGTAATTTTTTTTTAAGTCTTTATAACCTTCTCGCATTTGTTACTGCCGAAATATCAAACCTCGTCTGAAGTTGGTGAATGTTTGATATCTCGAGAGTGTTCATAGTCATCATCATTAGTGTGTTTACATTTGAAACATACCGGCGGTTTGGTTGTTTTATTATGATCAAGTTGTACAGTGAGAATCGACGTTCACATTCAACGTTCAACAGAGGGAGTATCAGACACACTCATAGCATTTGTCAAAGTGTGTATGATGCTTTAAAGTATCTGGCTTGCATCGCTAAAATAGATGCGTTTGCATACGTTATATTTGGATACATTCCTAGTACGCATGTGTTAGTAAAAACAACGCTGGGCTATCACACTGAATTTCAACGAGTTGAATTCATTAAACATGTAGAACAGACAGTCATGAATCACCCATGAGGCAGAGTAGGCAACTGCCTATGGGTCCGCGACTTTAAAGGGCCCCACGAGACTATGACGGAAGAGTTTTGTGTACCTACTTACTTACGTAGCCAAATCTTATGATTTGCCAATTATTTTATATCAATGTTATGTTCCGACTTAAGGCTTGACATNTGTAAAAAATATAATATTCGAATATTGAATTAGCAGCTAACATGGTATTATTATTTTTTATACTAATACATTCTTTTTTAAAGTACTGGAAATCAACAAAATATAGATATTATTTCATATCCACGATTGAGCAATAACTGCAATTTTTAGATGTGCGTTGTTTAATGAAATTTATTTTGGCATTGTCTTATGCTGTGGGGGAAACCCGAAGAAAACTCCGGCTGTCCGGTATGATCACCATCGACCAAGTTCACATGCTACCGGGAACGGGCATTGAACCAGGGTCGCCCTTGTGGGATTTTCGTTGAGTTGTTATGTCAAATGTATATAAAAAAAACATGGTTCAAAATTACCCTGCACAATAAAAAAACGTTGTCGGTTAATTTTGAACCATATTTATTTTAAAAATCATTAATGCTTTTATTTAGGAGACGCTTGCAAACTAGACTACACATTTTATTTAGTCATAATTTTAAATTAATTCACCATATTCCGGCTTTATATTTATATTCCTCTGTGTAATAGTAATGTGACTGTTATATGTTATTCGAATTTATATGAGCATTTATACGCTTGTTGTAAATTGAATTCGTTAAGAAAAATATGCTTCAAATGTATAACTAACAAAATTGAAAACAATCAATAATAAGAAAACATAACTTAACAAACATAACACAGGATAAGATCTATGGCAAAATAAAAATATTAATCTATATACCGACGGACTTCAGTACAGCGCCCGATTACTATACTTTCGTAAGCAATTGTAATGTATACAGTCTAAATGAATGTTTATCGATCATCCTTTAAACCGATATAAAGGTTGAATGGATATTTATAGAGTCACATTGGTTTCCGTTTAGTAAAATTTACTTAATTTTGTTTACAAAATATACCATAAATTCCTCCAGAAAGGTAAAGTTTTCGAATAGTGTTTAAGAAAAACTTGTTAAATGACCTGACAATTTTTTACACTTAGTCATCCAAATGATGATTTAAATTATTAGGCTTTGTGATTTTGTGTATATCGACATTTACACTGTAGCAAAACGTGGAGTTGAACAGACTCCAACACTCAGCATACATAAAGGGATAGTTGCATATGAAAATTGTGGAGGTCCGTTGTGTGTGTTGGTCACAAACCTGAGCATTCCATATTGAAAATGGCTTGTTCTCAAACAGGACTTGATGGTTTCTTAACAATGTTACGTTTGGTTCAGTGTTAGAATGTGCCCCAGGTGCTGCCTGGGTAAACCGCTAGAATGTGCCCCAGGTGCTACCTGGGTAAACCGCACCATTCGGACGGTCCCGAATTTACCCAAGGGAGAAAAATGTTAAGGGATTAACATTAAAAAATATCAGCACTCACGTCATTTGACCTCCATTTTAAGGGAGTAGGCAGAATATCAGAATATATTAGTATGTTAGTATCACTGCACATGCTAGGTAAATGTGGAAACAAAACTTCCTCCGGAACGATTGTGAAAACATTTCATTTTGTTCAAAAGAGAAACCTTCTCTTTATAAATTTAGACAGAAACCGATATTTGAGTAGAAAGCAAGGAGCTGTCAATCATTGGTTATCTATGCTCGAGAATCCAAATGCGCAACCAAATACCCCCACTATGTTCCACCTAACGTTATGCTTTATAAATAAACACGAATGAACTTATGTGTGATTGCGCATTCAAACTCATATTGATGGCAAAGTATTATGTCTAGCAATATATTATGTTTCAGGACTTAATATGTAACTTTTTAAAGTAATTGTATTCTTGTCGTGAATAACGTGTGGATCTACTTCTTAGTTCTACAGATACAGTGTTCCGTAAGGTCACTCGTTATTTCGTACTTTCGACCTCTGGATTATAAGCTCGAGAATGCCAAAACATGAAACTAAAGGGTCTCACGTGTGCCACATGAACATCGAATGTATTAAGAGTTCGTGTGGCGACTGAATGGGGAGCTTACACATTATTGGCGTACTTTATAATAAAAACATCAGAGAAATGAAATTCTGTTGATTAATAAATTATAAACTTATTGAAATCGAAGTCTGAACACGTGTAAACATGGACTTCATAAAATTATGCTTATTTGACAATATAATGATAAGAAGGGGCAACACACCAAGAAGGGGAAACATACCGGGTAACTGGAATTACATCTGACCGGCTCCTTTCAAATGCAGACCAGTAAATGTTCGAGTTCATGCATGTTAATGAGTGTCTTGTTCAATAAAGGTACACTTAGTTCAGAATTAATATAATTTTCAATTAAGTTTTTCTCTGTTTCACCGGGCACGATTTTTACATTCGGATCTTGCAATATTATTAAAATAAGAAATTTACATACATGTAAACTATAGCAACAACCAACATATACAAAGAAAAACTTAATTATGATAGATCCACCCTGAATATAATTATGTGTAGTAACGAATTTACAGTGAATAATTGAGTATTTATTTATTCAAACCATAATTAGCAATTAATTAGCAATTACATAATAGTCATGTACAGTGCACCATTCATACCGGTACACGTTGAATCGTAATAAGCAAACACATACTTATGAGAATAATTGTGTATACTCATAAAACGTTTATGTTGAATATACGTGTAGTTAAAGGATAGATGAAATGTTTACCGTTTGAAGATACATCTGGTTTGGATAATTGTAATATATGAAGCAAAATATCAACACAACGTTATCATGTTCACGATTTAATAATTGGTTCTCGGCATAAGACGTGTATACTACTCTTCATTATTAAAAGACCAAGGCCAGGGAGCCAGACAAATTTATCGAAAACATCCTAGTTCATTTAATCTTTATGTCGTGTGTATTTGTACAGTCGGCGAAGGGTGTCGACTGTTTTCCTGTTGTGTATTAAGTTAAATAACAATATGCATAAGGAAGACAATAAATGAAAACCAGTTCAACCTGATGTCTATTTATAGGGATGATTCTGTACGTTTACGTTTCGATTGGTCTTTATTAATAGACTGCGATTTCGCATATATATAGTATCCGTTTAAATGTATTTAAACATCAACGCAAAATAATTCCTTTATCGTATAAGGATCGAGTGTTTTGATGTGCGTTTAATTTTCTATTATGATTGTGTTTGTAAAAAAAAACACTTAATATTAAAAAGTTTAATACAAATTGAAATATATGATAAATATTGCAAAGATTTAGTGTTAAAGAATGATCAAACGACTCTTTGAAAAGCAGTTTGTTTGAAAACAATCAAAATATGGAATACTGATTTGAATCG
>VMBQ01001560.1:0-23477 GCA_007657795.1 Dreissena rostriformis
ACAGACACTGGAAGTGTATATCGTTGTAACTTTATTGTTATAAGCATTTAATTATCCAAATAATGTGATACGTGTAATTATAATTATTTCCGATTTTTTTTTTATTATTATTTGTGGCTCAATTTCATTTATATTCGTTGACTTACACTGAATGTGCACACCATTTTGTTCAATTGAATTTTTCAAATAAAATTGAGTTTTTGTTTTGCTGCTGAATATTTTTTTTCAAATTCTAACAATAAAAAGATCACATTCTCGATTCGTGTTTAATTTCTTCTCATATTTTCAATAGGGGAGTATTAAAAGGAACGGTTTAATTTGGAACTAATTTTTACGTGACACAATCGGTAGTTATTCGGTCGTTAGGAATGTTGATTACATGTAGGAGGCACGACCAGAAAAAATATTTTGTTATGTCAATAAATCATTTGTCTTTGATACAATGTGTTAAAGGTATAATTCAAAATGGTGTAAATGTGACATGATAAATGCAATAATAGATCGACGACGTGGATGGAGAATGGCTATCTGGCTCGTCGGAGGATTATCGGGTTCGCCTTCGGCTCACTCGATACATTCCTCCTCCTTGCCAGATAACCATTCTCAATCCACGTCAGCAACCTATTATTTTCTTTATACACGTCAGTCTTTATATGCCTTCACGTTAGGTCGAAACATATATTAATTATTTAAGGATAGAACATGTCATGTGTACATTATTCTATCAAAGTGACATCAAACGGTCGTCTTTACATCACCAAGGTAGTTATGGGTGATAAATGATATCTACAATCTAAGTGCAACTGGCCGTTTCGTAAGTTATGTTATGAAATATTCATTACATTGATTTGAGAACAAACTATTCCATTTTAAGAGTACATCAGTACTAAAGGCATGCCATCTTCCACTCGAATTACATTGTCGAACTTTGATAATGCACATTTGTTGATACCATTGTTATCGAAAATTGTTCAAGGCCTAGACAAAACATGTCAATAATAGCTGTATTAATCTGAAAAAAAAACAAGCGCTAGGATTGTTATATGTTATATTTATTTATTTGTTCTAACTGAAATGTAAGCTCTTGCAGATATATAACCAATGTGTATCCTGACTTTCACAAGATCAATCATAGATTCGCTTTGCACTATTATTTGATAAATGTCATTCTAGTTGAAGCTTACTGGATTNAGAACAGACACTGGAAGTGTATATCGTTGTAACTTTATTGTTATAAGCATTTAATTATCAAAATAATGTGCTACGTGTAATTACAATTATTTCCGATTATTTTTTTTATTTGTGGCTCAATTTTATTTATATTCGTTGACTTACACTATATGTGCACACCATTTTGTTCAATTGAATGTTCAAATAAAATTGAGTTTTTGTTTTGCTGCTGCATATTTTTTTCAAATTCTAACAATAAAAATATCCCATTCTCGATTCGTTTTTAATTTCTTCTCATATTTTCAATAGGAGAGTATTAAAAGTAACGGTTTAATTTGGAACAAATTTTTACGTGACACAATTGGTAGTTTTCGGTCGTTAGGAATGTTGATTACATGTAGGAGGTTATGTTATGAAATATTCATTACATTGATTTGAGAACAAACTATTCCATTTTAAGTGTACATCAGTACTTTAGGCATGCCATTTTCCACTCGAATTACATTGTCGAACTTTGATAATGCACATTTGTTGATACCATTGTTATCGTAAAATTGTTCAAGGCCTAGACAAAACATGTCAATAATAGCTGTATTAATCTGAAAAAACACAAGCGCTGTGATTGTTATATGTTATATTTATTTATTTGTTCTAACTGAAATGTAAGCTCTTTCAGATATATAACCAATGTGTATCCTGACTTTCACAAGATCAATCATAGATTCACTTTGCACTATTATTTGATAAATGTCATTCTAGTTGAAGCTTACTGGATTATACATCATTATGGGAACGAGCTTTGCAATGGCACGCAAATTGCGTTAATAAAATGACATTAAACACAATAAGGTATTTGATAGCAAACGATAAGCAAAACTACGTCTTAAAATAATTATATAAATCCAACCAGGGGTAAAACTCAATTTTTCGGATTCATACGAAGCGATAAAAGAATCACTGAGAAAGGGATTTTATTTTTAGTTGATTCCACGTATCGTGAATGTTCACAATAGTTACAGCCACTACTAACACTTATAACGGAAAATGACTAAAAAGATCATGTGCCAAAAATTATATAGTTAACATTGTAAAATACAGCTCCAAAAAGAAAAATAATTTCATAGTCTCCTACGTGCTGCATCGATATTGTATTTAAAAAAAAATACGCTGTTAACCTTACATGTACCTGCAATTGCAAAGTACGACTTGTTGTTTTTCATGAATGATATTGTCACACACACACATGTTTTCCAGAACCACCACACTTTAAATGATTCACCACTTTTTCTATTTCTGCCACTCATTATTCGGATTTAAAAGCGCTTTATACCCTTCTGATCCACCCAGCTTGTAGAAGAATGTCATTGCATCAAATATCATGTCTGAGCCGAATCATGTGAGAACATGTGCACGAGTTGCTATTTACAGACCACTTTAAAATTCTATGATATCGAAATACACGTTTACCGTGCGTTTTAAAATGTGTTCATACTAATAATCGCTTATGTGTTAATGTGCCCAATACAAGCATACAAACATATCATGCGTTTTTATGCTAAGTAGCGCAAATTATTTATATAATTATGTTATTAATAGCTTCAAAAAGGTATGTAGGTTTATTTTGTTCGGCGATGATATTGAATAGCCACTCATTAACATTTGTTTTAATTCATGCATACATACATACGTTTAATACAACGGGAACACATATGTTGCTTGTGGAAACGCACATTGTTGTGCGATAAACTTATAGGTAAAGTCAAATGGATGTTAAAAAAAATAACAGTTCATGCTAAAACAGCATACGACATTCCTCAAATTACACAAAACACATTTTTCGTAGCAAGAAATAGCAGTACGGTTAATTTTACAAACATCACACCATCAAACCAATGTTTTGAAGATAACACTCATAGCAAATGGCGGCAATAAGCTGTACAAGCTGAAACAGTTGTTTCCCGAAAACAATAACAGTTGTTTTCACCATTTAGAAAGCCTGCATGATGGCCATCAACTGAGCTTTTGATTAGTGTTAATACATTACAATCCAAGGAATTCACATGTGTTCCTCATACAAAAAACAACAACTACTTATCCAAAACATATATATTACCATTCGCCAAATTGACCTTACTTTGGGCATTGGCCGCTGACTTTATGCTGGTAATAATTATTATGTTACGGCTGAGCAAAATCTATGGCATGTTAATCACAAATATTATGGTAAGGATTTGATATTATCAAATGTTGTGTTTTGTTTCAAAGGTTCGCCACGTTAATCTATTTTGTAATTATTCTGGGCAAAACGAAAGGCCATCGCACCAATATCATATAGACGATGTGTATGTTGCAAACATAAATAATTTAACTCATTGACACTTGTGCATATGCCTTATTCAAAAGAAGAATACGGTTTATCCTTCCTCAATTACTCAATAAGATACTATTAATACAAAATTTATATGATGAGTTAGTGTGTTATTATAATGTGTATCCCCTTTCTTTAAAAAGTGTTATATATAAGTAATATGTATTTATATTGTAATCTGGGTCAGAAGACAATATTTACATTGAAAACAGATCAATGCAATGTAGACTTTATTTCATCAGCATGCCCATTTGTTATTTAGACAATAACACAGGCTGAGCTGGGCCGGACGTCTATAGTCGCCCGCCTGCCGACATAACGGCCCTCGGGCCTTTGGCCCGAGGGCCATTATGCGGCAAGGGCCGATTTTAGACGGCCGAACAAGCTCAGCCGTGTGTTATCGTCTATATTACATATCATTATATTTTGTTCCTTCACTTAAAATTATTACAAAACCAGCTTTCCGTACTTTTATTTTCATTCAACTGATTACGACATTTATGACGTATCTAGTGTGACGTAATTTATGTGACGATACACACCGCTTTAAGCTAGACACTCTGGATTTTAGTGACAACAATTCGAACGTTGTGGTTTATTTAATAGTAAACTATTTATTTAAAAAAGCATCAAACGAATTCCAAAACGTATTTCGGATTGTGTATTTGTAATATATAATGGGAAACTTCAAGATGAATAACATAACTCACTCCGAGTAGACATTCGATTTCGTAAAACGTTTCAAAAAGTGTAGTTTGAAATAAACTTAGATAAAGGGATGGAAAAAAAACAGAACATGGAAGTGCATATCGATGTTATTTTATTATTATAAGCATTGGATTAAAGTTGTCATTAAGGTAAGAGTGTCGTTTACTTAATGTTGATGTTGGATGACCCCTGTTAAACAATCTAATCAACAGTACAGTTAAACTTTCAGTTGCAATCGATATTTTTTCATTATTTCAATTGTGTGCTACGTTGAATTATCATTTTAATTATTTCGTTGATTTGTTGCTTAATTTTATTAATCACCGTTGGAGAAACGTTTTTAGACTGAATATGGACGCCATTTTGTTCAGTTGACGTAGCGCGATCCGATTCTTTTATGATATAAAAAATCGGACCGGCGGGCCAATATAATTTATATTGGCCCTCTAGATGCGAATAACGGCCCGCTCGTGACGTCATTTTGTTACTATTTATAGTAACACTATGTAATATACAATAATTTAGTATAACAACATTATGCTTATTACCTGCATACACAGGGCCTTCAAGATTTAAGCGGACACAGTTGTTTTGCGCGCTTTTCCGATGGAGGAGGGAGGATACACATGGCCATGATTACAGTATAGCAAGCCAGCATTCCGTACTCAGGCAAAAGCTAAGGAAAAGTAAATCACGAATGCGAAGCTAGACATAATTGTTATGTTCACCAATTATAGTTTTGTAGCAATTTACTAACTTATATGATTCATATATGTAACGTGTATTGGCATATTCACCTTTACACACGGATTGCTGTATAATGATTTAATCTGATATAGAAAAACCAAACCTGATAGAACAAATCAAATTTTTAACCACTCCTCTATATTAACCAGTTTGTTAACAATGGACTTCAACCACGGCCAAACAGTGAACATGAGTTGATACATTTGTGCGGTTGAGATCGGAACTATACTTTACTATGTAATGCTTACGTTTGGTACGTTTGGCTTCGTCGTTAAAACGTATTTTTACAAAGCTATTTGTGTTTGTGTCTATAGGAGGATCCGTGAGAAAATGTGATAAAACTTAAGGTCAAATCAATGCTACATAGTATTTACGTGCATGGTGATTCAGTGTACACGCATGCGTTTGTTGTTGCCCAAACCACACAATTCTGAAGTAAGCTTCACTACTAATAACATCTGCCACAAGTTAAGTAATTATTTATAACCAACCGGCCGCATGTTCGGGGCTGATTTTGCACGAACAACCGAAGTTTTCTAGATAAAAACGATATTTTTGCGTGTTATCTCGGCACAAGTGCATTCATTGGTCTGCCTTGTACAATGCAAATGCGAATGATGAATGAAAAATGATTGCTTAATTGGAACTCAATTTTTATGACTGATTCTTTTTAGTATCTGTTTAATTTACCAGAAAGCATGCTTTTGTTACATGCGCAACCATTTGTATATCAATACAATCCAATATGAACATTACATGGTTAAACGCCATCAACACTACAAACAAATTCGCATGTAAAAATATTCTTGCAAAATATACTTTAAGTATACGGCTTATCAATATATTGTGGTCATTTTCAATGAGAGAACAATCTTGTGATCTTGTCTGAATGTATTCAATAAATGTCATATATTTGTGTTAATATTGATATTCGCATGCTTCCTACGTGAAGCCAAAGTGAGATATCGGGATAAATAGAATACACGATGCCGATAACGGAATGCTATTTCTACACAAATGATTGATCTAAACGTTAAGTATCAAAATGCACGTCGAAATTCATTCCCAAGTGTATTCATTCTGGGTGTGTTACAGCAAGGAGATAGTATGCAACGGACATATAATTGTAAACACATTTTGTTGTATAATTAGGTTGAATGATTATTGTTATTCGTAAGACAAAGATTGAATTAGTTTTATATGTTGTTGGCTGAACGAGACTCGTCAACCGGCTTGTGTATTTCAATCAATGTCAAAGCTCATGATAATGCTTTGCTGCAATGCACACAAACATGTTATAATGATTACAGTGTTCATAATTTGACAAGGTACTTAGGTGGCAAAATGTCGAATTAGATGCTTCACGTTTCTCAACTAATAATAAGTTCCCTTAGTTCTTCATCTGCCAAAACAGTATGGAGATGTTTATTTATGATCCACAAAGAAAGTTTATAGTCGTGTTATTGTATATTTATTTAGTTTTTATGAACATTGAATATTTAAGGAATATATTGATAAACACATTCTTATAAATTAGCATTGTCTTTAGGTTTCACACGAAAATAAATAGATAAATGGTACATTTAAAATACGAAAGAAATTCGGAAATGATCATGGATTGCCGATTCACTGGCGTGCAGGCGACCGTTTCGCCTCTTAGTTAAGACATAGAAGTTGATTATTAGACCGTTGCCCATAGATAAAATTAGAATCAATTACGCAAGAAAAGCATTGTCTAAGAATAATGAAGACTGGTATTAGGCGTAAACTGCAAAGCGTTATAACGGTGCTTGCCCAGACCTAATACTGTTTAGGAGCTTTGATGTTTTCGAAGGTCAACAAGGTCGTGTGTCGCGCAAAATATCGTGTATCGCTCCGAGTGTCGTGTGTCGCCCTTAATGAAAGAAGTGTGTCGCCCTTAATGAAAGAAGGGTGAGATTATAGATGGTACTATTCGGATTCCGTACATTGCAATAATCAAATGCGCAATTAAAGAAATCCGACAGCGACCCCATATTTTTACACATAATTTCATTTCATAATACATCGACTTAATAATTTTTAACAATCCACCGTTCTTTCACTCTTAATAAGCTTGTACCATAGTCCGTTTCGATATATTGAATCATAGCATTTTATTGGGTTAATATAGCAACAGTATAGTTTATTTTACTACTAAGTTGTTATCTATAAAAGCCTTCAGTAGAAAAAGAGCATCCACTGTGCTATAGTTAGTTTTGAATCCGAACTGAGCGTCTGTGACTGTATCGTTTACAATAGCCCACTTTTTAAGCCGTTCTTTTGTTACGACTGTAAATGATTTGGCAAAACAGCTCACTAATGTTATACCTCGATAGTTGTTTGGGTCGAATGAGTTACCTTTATTGCAAATAGGTATAATTACTTCCTTTGACCAATATTTTGGAAATGACTGCTTTTCAAGTATATGGTCGAATGATATTTCCAGTGGACATTCTTTTCCACTTTAAAATATTCGTAGATAATAGTATCAATTGAATGAGATTTATTAATTCCCAATAATTGTATTGTCTTTTGTATTTCCTGCTTTGTAAATTAACTATACAGCTCTTAAAATGTCCCTGACGTCATGTTATATGTATTGTTACGTTCTACGTATTCGTTTATATCTTACCGTATTTAGCGTTCTTGTGTCGTATGAATAGACATCAGTGCGGGGTTATAAAATGGAATTAATTGTGACACAAAAAATTAAAAACGAGCATCTTGTATCTACAAACATCCATGTTACCAGAAAACATCTCGTTTTGAAATTGTGGAATTTGCTATAAGGAACATTGATTTTTTTATTGGGTAACTTAACTTTATTTTACGAAATACTTTACGAAATTTCCGTTGATTTTGAGTATTAATGTTACTTTAAAATTCGTTTAGATTGTCTACACTGATATTTATCATCTTTACTCGCTATAAGCATCACATTCCTACTATGATTATCTTTATACAACTGCAACGCCAAATCATAATTATTGTATCAAAATACAGAGCATGTGAAAAATATAACATTCTTTACACAGACTACACGAAGTGAGACGTTTTCAGACCAGCAGTAAATCAATTGATATATTAAAACAGTACCATGTTGTAAAACATATTCGTGTCTAAATGCAACATTAAACAGATCTTCATCGTTTGCGCAAATCTATTATTCATCCACCAACCGTAAACTAGGGCTAGTCAAAGAGAAATTGGGTGAAGATAATATCTAGTATCACCTATGTTTATATAACAAATCATTTGGCATGCCACGAAAATGCCTTAACCGATACTCAATAGAGGTTATAACTAAAACAATTTCGTTTTAAGAAGAGATCGTGTTGCCGATACGATATACATGAATTGCTTATCTTACATCAGCGCACATTGAAGTGGTAATACTAAATCCAAATGCAAGTGCATTGCCAATGAAGTACGTGTGTTTGGCCGTTTAATCTATGAGAGAGTTATTAGAGGTAATTGAAAACATCGGCATCTGGGTAAGTAGTTATCTTAAGTAAGATGTTAATTTCTCTGAGTATTAATCAACATCTTATATACAATTTATTAGTAATAATTCACGTAAATTGACAAGTTCTCATCGGAATCCGCAGAGCAAACAACTTTCGTACTGTGTATGTGACATATAGTACACCTCTACAAAGATTGTTGGACCTTTTTTCTATTCGGTCAAATCTTGCCGCGCCCGAGTTAAATACATATAAAAATAATTTAAAACTGACTTAAGATATTATTATGTGAAACTGCATGTGGCCAGAGATAGCACAACTTGTATGTATTGTCAGACTGAACGATTATTGAACTTCTATTCCTAACTAGCCACGCCCCATGGTTAGCATGGCTTTAACAATTAGATTGCTATAAATTGTTTGCCTCTGGAAAAGCAAGACCCATAGGTATCTTATAATTTGGTAAGAAATATTATTATTAAATTGGTTTTCTACGAATTATGGGCAAAACATGACAGTAGTGTCCAATCAGGTGACGCCACATTCCTCACAATATTTATTTCGACTAAAATAGCAGAACAACTTTCTTTTTATTCTCAGGCACCTGAAGACCCAATTATTCAAAATTTAGACAGAATTACAAAAATGTATGCCCTCTTTATCGTCTTTAATAGTAAGGTCCATATTTATATTCAAACTGTTACATCGCACCTTGGTTCTCTAAAACAACTGCTAAAAATACTCGGTGTTCAACCCGTTACACTTATATAGTACATATTACGCTAATCAGATGTCTTCAAAACAATGCACATGGTTGTGCAAAAATTCTCTAAGGTGCCATAATCACAGGTTATCGTTACATGAGTATTGGGGCTCTCTTGTTTTCCATAAACGTATTTGCATGTTCTAGAATCAGACAATATGGGCGCTCAAAAATGAATGCCAAATGAAAGGCATTTCTTGATCAATGAATGCAACAGAGATTAAATGTAAGCAAATATATTTCTATATGCTAACAAGTCCATTAACATTTAAGTAAATACCATAAATCATAAACTGCTTAGGTTGTTTTCTCGGTGAAAGAAGCTAAATAGTGATTGATGCTTATTTTATGTATTTCTTATGCTTTCAATATTATAATAGCAGTAGTATTTCATTTATTGTCGCCTTTCTGTCTAACTGGTGCAATTTATAATCATATTGGTTTCCTTTTTAATCGCATGGGTAGAAAACAGCTTATGATACTGAAGAAAAAGAAGAACAGGAACAAAAAGAAATAACAATAATAATAATGAAGAAACAGATACAAGAGTAAAATGATGATGCAGTATATTGTCATTATAACTTGCGAATTGATTTATATTATATATCATCATTAATTCATTATATTATTATATACATACATTTAGAAAATAGCGAGAACGTAGGGGGTGTGCGTTATGTGCTCTGAACGATGAGAGTTTGGAAATAAAATAGCGTGCAAAATAATGTGTCTCTTTTGCTTGTGTGCGATCTATTGATGTTAATAATGTTTTGCATTTGTCTATTTTCTCATTAATAGTGTTTTTTTCATTTTAAGCATTTTGATATATTGCTTCTAAGTAGTTTTTACTGCTCATATATTTGCTGCTAAATACTATTGAACTATTTCAACGGGCCTGTACAGCAACTCAAGCTGAGATACATCCTGACATGATCACATTAAGGCCGTAATAAAAAAGGATGTTACCTATGGTGTTTGCAATTTAAAGCATTATTAACATTGATGCTAATTTATTGGTATGTTTCCTATAATGTGTTGCAAAACCAAATTATATTTTACCGAATAATTGTCGGTAGCTAAATGTAGCACATGTGTCACGTAAAACGCGTGTGTAGATTTGCTGCGTAGGGTTTCGTTTTTATTATCTAAACAGTTGTTTGTGAGTAGATTTCACAAAGGTTGTTGTTATCTTAATATCGCTTTTTAAATTAATGTATAATATTTCAGCAGTGGATTTGATAAATAACACATAAATTGAAGAGCATATAACATATATATTGACAGCTGTTGTTTGGGTTATTGCGATTCTATTCATCCTTAAATAAATTATTGGTACTTGATGACAATAAACATCTGACTACATGCTATAAAGGATTCTTCTCATTATCGATTTCAGCAGAACGTTAAAACATGTTGCAGTGTAACATAAAGATATATATTTAACTCGCAAAACCAATACATTATGTTTAGTTACAATGATATAACATAAGTGTCAGTTTGCATTGTACTATGTCTTGTTGTAAAGTCGTTTGTCGTTTTGTTTTTCTTTCATGTTGGTTTTTCTTTCATGTTGGTTTATCCAAATTTGGTTTTACATGTTTCCAATTCTTATAGAATAGTGCTTATTCTTATATATTACTTACATAATTAAGACATAATTCAACAAAAACACGTCACAACGTTTAGTAAGAATATTTCAGCTTCCCCGTCATTTGTTATTTGTACTTGTTGATCAAGAAATAGACTGGTTTATTTATCCAAAAATAAATGACTATCATTTCGACACAGTTATGAATAAATATAAGAAACGTTTGACGTAAACACGTTTTTTCAAGTCTTACCATATATGACATATTATGTTCGTTTAATCGACATTATGATTGTTTGAATGAAAGCAAAAGTAAATAAAAGTAATTCAACATTTATGATAAAGGATCAAATGCAATTGTTATGCTTCTACCAACTTATTTTTACCGTATGAAAACATTGATAATTAATAGTTATAATATCTATACGTGTACACGTAATTTTAGCGCGCAAATAGACTGGAAATCACTTTATCGGATCATGCATGCAATTGACATCGTGAATAGTTTTAACACCTAATATGAGTGTGAAATTTCGCTTGTGTACGTAACGTTACACACGTTATTATACTGAGTGAGAAGAAATCAGTAGCACTGTTACATGTAGAGAGGCACCTCATTAACACAGAACTAAACACGTGGTAAATGTCCGACAATAAGCAATATCCTGAGTGTTGATATCTTGCTTCAATATGTGTTTGCCAAACATTAAGAAACATAAAAGAATAACAAGAAAGACTTTGCATCACCTTTACTCAATTTTATTTACATGTTATATACATCACTCCTGATTTTTGTGTTGGTTATCATTACCTTTCTTTCACTTAACAAATAGCATTGATTATCTTGCACATTTTCATTGTATATACCGTTTAATAAAATGATTATGATTTTGAATTAATAATGTGATTGAGATATTTTCCACGGTTATATACAATGTACATATATTGATAAAAAATACATATGTATACTAGTTTAGTAGTGAAGTAAGATGAGCAGCTTTGAGATATTCAAAAGCTCACATGTACACAACCTTTGACATTTTGCATGCAAAATGGTAGAAAACAAATCAGTCAAGTTTCTTTATCGGATGAAATCAATGGAGAACAATGCCATCAAGCTATTTCACATGCAGTAGTAATTTTCAGTAATAAGAATGACTTGATACTAATAAAACAAATGACAACATATGATCACTTATGTGCCTTGAACAGTGTTTCTTCGATTTAGTCAGCGAGAAATAAATGAAATGGATTGAATGCCAAGGAATTGCATTTCATGATAAATAAATGCAATGTGGATTACAGCCCAGTCTGGATGATAATGAATTTGCATACATTAATAGGCATTTGCGTACATTCGATACATCAATTATATTGTGTTCGTGTTTTTCTCCGAAAGAAGCTTTACATTAATGGATCATTAGATAATTTTTATTAAAAACATTTAACTAAAGGGCAACCCTAATCTTTTTGTTCCTGTTCAAAATGTCACCGCATGACCGTTCATTTAATGTTGATGATTACTATGATGCTGTTGATAACAATTACCCTGATGTTTATACAGAAGACCAACAAGAATAACCCTTACACATTTGTTTAGAAGAAACACAAGGAGATGCTGATGGTATTTTATTGATGATAAAGATAATGACGATGCACTGATGATGACCATTATGACGATGACGGTGATAATCCTGATGAAGCAAAATTACATTTTCGAAAGATAGCTTTATGACAACAAATCGGTCAATTCGAAACAATGCACACTATTAGTGATTTAAAATATTTCTAAGGGGGCAGTTTTGTGTCTCACTTAGTTCTTGATAGTATTATCGGATTGATAAACGCCTAAATATTAAACTGTGAAACATTCGCAAACTTCAAAGCAATCTCATAATATCTCGGCATATGATTTCATCCGCGCTGCGACAGTACAATTGTTACTGCATGTTTTTTGGTATTTCAAAGAATGTGTTTGCATAACTGCACATTTATTGGTATTAATTTAGCTTTGTTAATGTATAAGTTATATGAAAACAATGCTATCTGGAAAGCATTTAATTGCCTTTTATGCTAATTTCACACGTATACACATAGACATTCTATTGCGACCAAACACGCGTAACCTTTGTATTAAATTTAATCTTGTTTACGTACTGATACGTTAATACTATCATTTTTACTTTTCAAGCGATGTATGTTTACTTGAGTATCTTATAATGTCCCTAATAATATATAGATAAGAATGACTATATACTAAGTATCATTGTTTAAATTATCAATCGCTTCTGGTCATATAAAGTATTCCATTTTTCAGTCCTGCTGCTTCTGTATATGTTACTTAATATGAAAACAATGTTATCTGGAAAGCATTTCATTGCTTTTTATGCTAATTTTACACGTTTACACATAGACATTATATTGCGACCAAAAAAGCGTAACCGTTATATTAAATTTAATCTTGTGTACGTACTGAAACGTTACTTCTATCAGTTTTACTTTTCCAGCGATTTATGTTTACTTGAGTATCTTAGAATGTCCCTTATAATATATGGATAGGAATGACTATATACTTAGTATCATTGTTTGAATTATCAATCGCTCCTGGTCATATATAGTATTACATTTTTTAGGCCTGCTGCTTCTGAATATGTGGACATGGAAGTAAACTAAGAAGAAGATTTACAAGTGTTCTGTAAAAAATCAGACAAGACATAAGAATGTTTTAAAACAATATGTTATTTCTAAAATAATTACATTTTACATTAATTCATTCGATTTTCAGTTTTCTTTTTTCGCCAACAGTCTCTAAGTATTGTCAGGTTTTTATATATAACTGTGCTGCATTTGTGTGGTGCATGGCTTTCTCAATTGTTATTGGATTGATAAACATATTAATTGTACACCCAAACTTTTACCCTGTGTAGAAGACGCCAACTTCAAAGGCTACTGATAATGTCCTCGAATGCTCACAGTCGAGCTGCAATAATAAAAGTGTATACCGTACAACGTCTAGTAGTTCAAAGCATTTTCATTCCAATTCACATTTAATGGTATCAATTTAGAGTAAAAACAGGTATAAGAACTATGTATCCTCAAAAATGTCGGAAATCTGGTCCATTACAAAGCATTAGATTTTCTTTATATGTTACGCAAGCTGAAAACATAAATGGACTTTAAATACAAAACAAAAGGAGTTGCGTCAGAAGAAGAACAAAAAATTAAGTAACTGATTTTTATCAACGTAACTTTTTAGAAGAAGACGTTAATAGCACAAAAAAAAACTAATGCAGTCTACGTTGAACGTGAAAACCGTTATGTAGGGTCCAGTCTACTGAAGTATTGAATTTCAACTCTCATCAGGATTGTTAAAATTTATACATAAATGCATCAAGTTAAATCGAGTTGATATAGAACAGAAGCTAGCGTTAAGGAACACATATTTTTAAACATCAAATTATTATTTTATTTCTTGATATATTGATATAGTTTTACCTTCAAATAATGATCATTGTGGAAAGCAGTTACTGCATTACTGAGTGAAGACTTGACACATTATTATCTCCAGGTCACACTTTTTTGTTTGTCAAACAAGTTTTGCCTGAATGTGCACGGTAAAGGGGTATTTAAAATCGTTATAATATTTACAACTGAATGGTATGTACAACTTATTTTAAAATTTTGGATAAAAGCATAAGAACCACTTGACACTTTATTTAATGAAACAGTGTATAATACTTCAATTTGCCATGAAATATAACAGAATGTTTACTTTCAAAATAACGTTTAAGGCAATACTTGTTTAAGGAAGTGTAGTTTTGTGACAATACAGTCTTGAACATATTCTTAGAACAAATCGCAGCCATATGAACAGCGCCGGGTTCAACAAGATATAACGGCTATTGCAGAACAAATCTGCATCGTATAGTAGATTATATCAGACATCAACAGAAGAGGGCTTATCACGTTATTACATGATGTTGTTCTCAGAAAATATGTTTGATGTGCTGATATTAGTTAATTATTTCTTATAATGAAACAATACCGTGAAGAAAAAGTGGTCTATCGCATGCATTGTTAATTCGAAAGGATACAAACAGCAGATCGATTTATATTACCACTTCTTTATGTGTTCAATTATGAGAAAGTCTACTGAAATCATGCACTGTACAATCACGTCATTTAACTGGTTGTCGTAACGACATTCGTTGTTGACCAGATATTTTATGATAATATATAAATACAAAAATAAAATGACCATTATGATACATACCGTCGAAGACTCTCGAAAGAAACTTATTTTGTCGTATCTAAACTAGTTGCATGCGGTTAATTGTTTCAACATCACCCTATTGATATGAACCGCATATAACCTAGTGTTTGATTAAGTCAACACCAGACTGACAAGAGCATAATCTTTCTACAGCTTTCTGACCGGATCTGTATTTTAACTAAATACTCTTACAATGACCCCCTTTCAAACTGACAAATGTATTGTTTACTACGAGTTTATATATATTGAACATTTTATTATATTGAAGCCCCTATAACTCTCAAAATCAAAAGATATTTTGTAAAATATTTCGTAAAATAAAGTTAACACATCAACAGTCAGTGTTCCTTATCGCAATAGCTAAAATTTCAACGCTAGATGTGGTCTGGTAACATAGATTATAAAAGATATAAAATGCTCTGTTTTATTTTTGTGTGACACTATTCCAATTCAATTTCCCGCAACGATATCGATTCATACGACACACGAACACTAAATTGGTACATGAACACGTGTTGAATACATTGTACCACAACAAATAAAAAAGAGCATTTTGTATCTTGTAAAATCTATTTACAGGTACAGATACATACTTTCCTCCTTCATATTTCATGAATTATAGATGTTTTTACAAACGCCATAACACGATCATTATTTTATCGAAACTCTGTATTCGACTTTCTCGTGCATGATATACAGTCCTAGCCTAAACCTCACACGCGTAAGACAATTTAACTATCTTACTAACAGAAAGTTGGCAAGAGTGTTAGCTTTTACGATTGTGTTAATCGTTATATTTCATACTCAGTACAATATGCATTGAAAGACAACGTGTAATCAGTCAACTCATATCACTTGTGTTATCTTGCATGTTTGTACGTGTTAATACGAGATCCATGAGTCATAGGGGCCTGATTGCATTTTGTCAAGTTGTCATATTTATTGGCAGTCTATGGTCCTAGTGATTTATATGTTAACCATCAACGCAAAACATCAACGATCAATATATTTAGAAATGTGTGTATAAAATAGTGCGTAATGTATTTAAAAGCAAAAAAAGTATATGAATTCCCGGAGATCGTATTTGTTTGATAAAAGACTGACAAAACCATTATTGGCGACGCTTCAAATAAGATGAGGTGTTTTGACATTTTAACAAATGGCATAACATCTTCCCGAATTGCAAAAACGGTTGGACACGAGTCATTAATATGCCATAAATCTAAGGCGTGCATTGTAGAACCGCACATTATTATGTATTTGAGCCGGTGGGTTGTTCTTGCAAGAAATAAGGTAAGACCTTGAAAATACAGGTCATACTCATTTACAATTATAACAAATCCACCAATAAAATATATTGTGCTAGTTATTTTATTATTGCATGTTCTATATGGCGACCCAAAAAAAATAATATAATATTTGTTAGAGCTTTATATCAATAATACTGATAATACAGATAGTTAAGGTCCGAAGACATGGCTTATATGCATTCAACTGAAAATTCTTAATATTGTGAAGCATTCTTAAGTTTAAATGGCATAAAGACAACAATAAATAAAATCAAGTGTTTTCAGCATAAATATTCATGCAAATTCAAATTTGTGCTCTAATCGAAAACGACGACTACATCAAAGGTGTCAAATGAAAAACATACATAAGAAGAATTCAAGATTTGGCTTTATTTCATCGTGTCTCTTAATTTAGGAATTTGTTTGCCCTGGTAAGTGTTTATATGTTGACATATTTTGTTGGCAATTTAATCGTATTTTAAAGCGTCTATAATACTCACAATCAACGGAAATTTCGTTAAATAATTCGTAACTTAAAGTTAACACATAAACAATCAGTGTTCCAAATCAGATCAAAGTTTATTTTAAGTCGGTACAAGTGTAACAAAGAAACATAAGCTATGAATATCTATTAACCGACATATAAGTTCCTTATAGAAATAGCCAAAATTTCAACACCAGGTGTGGTCTGGTTACATAGATTTAACACGATACAAAATGCTCTTTTGTGTTTGTTTGTGGTACAATATATTCAACACATGTTCATGTCCCATTTTAGTGTTCGCGTGTCGTAAGAATAGATATCGTTGCGGGAAATCAAAATTGAATATATTGTGCCACACAAAAATAAAAAAGAGCATTTTATATCTTGTTAGATCTATGTTACCAGAACACTTCTAGCGTTAACATTTTGGATATTGCTATAAGGAACACTAGTTGTCTAAGTGTTAACTTTATTATACGAAATTTTTTACGAAATATTTTACGAAATTTACGTTTATTTTTTGTTTAGTTTGAGCATATAGGGGCTTTAAATATTATACATGATAATCTACAAATGAAGCTTTCAACATGATGTCAATCATCAATTGATATATATATTAATCATATGTTACAATCATTTATTAAAAAACCCTATATTTCTTTTCTAAAATGGAGTAAGTTATCTTTGATATTTCAGGCAATCGATTGCGGCATCTTTGAGCGTTTATGAATAATTAAGTATATATAATAACAGTTATCATACCCATCAGTGAGTATACATATTACATTCTGATAAATCGGAATAGCTTTCGCTGATATTATAAATGTCAGATTCTCATGGAATGAAACTTCAGCTGCACCAGCAGGAGAGCAATCGTTTTAAACATTGCGGTTCTTATTATGACAATGAATTAACGGCCTAACTGTAAGCCACAACTTAAAGACATTTGACTTGACACAAACGTGCATATAACTCAGGAACAAACACGAACAAAACCGGAGTCACCGCCTAATTACCATTGTATCAATTATTTTTAAAAGCGTATTCAAACTGAGGTGTTTTCAATTACGTTATTGATGATACAGGAGTGATTTGTTTACAGCACTCACAGTCTTTTTAACACGCTGCAAACAGTAAAATATTTTTCATGCCAATTATTTAATTTCGTTTGCAATAAAAGTTCTATATTTCAAGTCTTAATAGGGTAAGTTTAGCATATAAATAAAGGCGTTGTTTTGGTTGATTTCCCACATAGGAACATTGCATTATGATACAAATAGCTAATCGTTTTGTTACACGTTTGATTTTTCAAAGTGAGGTTAACGGTTATTTTTATAACTTCTGTCGAGTCAATCGTATTATTAAAACCTGAAATAGACGTTGTTGTGTCGTGTCGAATTGTGAACGAAATTAAGTATTACCAATACTTTAACATATTTCCGCTAACACTGTCGTATTGTTTTCTTATCTTCGTTGTAAAGGTACTTTAATTGTCAATAAACTCTTTTGTATTAACACCACGATGAAACGCATTTTTGTTTCTAAAGAATATTTCATTTCTTCATTTGCTCCATACTGGTTAACACCATGTTGTCTTGTATTGTATGTTTTAGTGCGATACATGTACAAAAGGAGATTTACCATCAATAGTAATACAATTGACATCTTATCACATCCTTGAAGGGAAACGGTGAACTTTTTTTGCGCAAATCTATAAATAATCGTAAACTAAGGCTTGTCAAAGAGAAAGTGGGTCAAGTTAATATCGAATATTCCCCATGTTGATGTAAATACTCATTTGGTATGAAAGAAAAAAATGGCTTAACCAATTCTCAGTAGATGTTATCACTACACCAATTTTGTTTTAAGATTAACAAGATCGTGTTGCCGATACGATATACATTAATTGCTTATCAAATATCAGCGCACATGGAACTTGTTATACTACATCCAAATGCAAGTACATTGCCAACAAAGTACGTGCGTTTGGGAATCATACATCTGTGAATGATGTCAGAGGTAATTGAACACATTGGCATCTGGGTTACTATTTTATGTTAAGCATGATGTTTAATTCTCTGATTATTAACAAAAACATTCTATATAATTTATTAGTAATTCCATCAAATAACTGGATAACTTCTCATCGGAATCCACAAGGCAATAAACTTTTCGTACTGTGTATGTGACATATAGTTAACCTCTACAAAAATGGTTAAACTTTGTGGCATTCGGTCAAATCGTCTATATCGCGCCCGAGGCAACACGTTTGATAAATAAAGAAATACAAAAACTGACTTAAGACATAATTATGTGAAACTGATAGGGGCTTGATATTGCACAACTTGTATTTATTGTCATATTCTACGATAAGTCAGAATGAATGCCAAATGCAAGGCGTATAATGATTGCAATAGAGATTAACGGTCAGCCAAGACAATTATGTATGCTAACAGGTCAATTAGCATTCGAGTAAATACCATAAATCATATCTTTTCTCAGAGAAAGAAGCTTAATAGTAATGTATGCTTTTTTGTGTATTTCTTATTCTATCAATATAACACAGTAGAATTACATGTATTGTCGCCTATTTGTATAACTGGTGCACTTGATTATCATATTGGTGTTTTTGATTGCGTAAACGAAACTCATGATATTGAAGAAAAGACGAAAAGCATAATACAAAATACAATGAAAAACAACATAAAAGAGTTAAAGATGATGATGATAATGATGATGATGTTGGCAGTGATGATGATGAAAAAAGAAGAATAAGATGATAATGATAACGATGAAAAGATGCATATAAGTCAACGGTTTTTAAATGGAGCTTTTTGGAAATTGCTTGATTTTATTTTGCCGATTTCGAAAGCTTAAAATCAATACAAGAACGCTCTATCGGCCTTTTCGGCCAATTCAGAATAAACAGTAGATTGCTATTATAAAGTGCGAATTTATTAATTGCATTACTTCTCTTTATATCACTGTATACTTGCATTAAGAAAGTAGAGAGAAATTAGGGAGTATGAGTTATAACCTCTGAACAATGATATCTTCTAAATAATACAGCGTGCAAACAAATGTGTCTCTTCTTCTTGTATGCGATCTATTTTGTTAATTTTTGTTTCGATGTTAGATTTGTTAATGTTATCGACAACAGTGTGTGTACATTTTCAGCATTTTGATATATAGCTTCATAGTAGTTTTTACTGCTCATATGTTTGGGGCTCATTTCTATGAAACCATTGTACAATAACTCAAGCTGAGATACATAGTGACATGATCACATAAAAGCTTTAATAAAAAATATGTGGCGTACGGGTGTTTGTAATTTAAAAGCATTGTTTACACTGATACTCATTTATTTGTAAGTTCCCCTAAAAATCTTGCAGAACCTCATTATATATTTACCTTAAGAATTTTCAATAGCTATATTGCTAAATGTAGTACATGTTTCACGTTAAACGCATGGGAAGGTTTGAAGCTTATGGGTTCGTTTTGATTATTGAACTTGAAACTGCTTAAACAATGTTGAAATATACTTCGATAATTAAATTACATTTGCTGTGTGAGTAGATTTCACAAAGGATGTTGATTTAAAAATGTTGTATGATAAACAACACAGTTATCGCTGAGCATATATCACATATAATTACAGCTGTCGTTTGGCTTATTGCGATTGAACTCATCCTTAAATTGTCGACACTCGAAGATCGAAGAAAATCCATTAGTGGAAAATGGTGTCATAATAAATCGCGGTACTCGATGATACTTAACACCTGATTAAATGGTATAAAGGATCCTCCTTTCATCGACTTCAGCGGAACGTTAAAAACATTTGCTTTATTATATGAAGATTTCTATTTAACATGCAAATCAAATACATTATTTTTGTTACAATGATATAACATAAGTATCAGTTCGCATAGTTATGTGTCTTGCAATAAAGGCATATGTTTGAATTTCATATTAGTTTATCCGTTTTGAATAGCTGACATAATTACATTAAATTGAGTGACTAATTATGCCCACTTCTGATATATTACTTACATGTTTAAGACATTAATCAACAAAAAAACACGTCATAATCTTTAGTTAGAGCTGTCCAGCTTCAACGTAATTTGTAAGACAATAAACACTTCTTTCATATTAGTAATATATACTTGTTTGTCAAGAAATGTTCTGGTTTATTTATTCGAAAATGAATGAAAATCATTCCCACACTGTTATTAATTAAGATAAGTAGCGTATGCCGTACCCAGTAGAACACATTAAAAAACTCTCCTTTTTTCAAATCTTACCATATATGACATAGTTTATTCGTCAAATCGACAATATGAAAGAAAAGTAAAACAATTGTATATACATTCTTGATAAATATTCAAATGTTATCGTCATGTTTCTACCCATGTTATTTTTGTATCGGATGAACTATTCGACAATAAATACAACAATGTCTATACGTTTACACGTAATTATAGTGTGCAAATAGACAGGAAATATCACAATATCGGATCACGCATCCAATTGACATCGTGCACAGTTTCAACACCTGATATGAGTGTGAAGTTTCACCTTTTGTACGTTACCCACGTTAATACACTGAGTGGGAAGAAATCAGTAGCACTGTTGCATGTAGAAAAGCACATCATTAAAAAAGACGCACTAAAAACGTGGTAAATTATCAATGTTCGACAATAACCAATATCCTGAGTGTTGATATCTTGCTATCAATATGTTTTGTTTTTTTGCCAAACAATAAGATATATCAACTGATCACTTAATGTTACACAATATGCGCCCCAACATGTACAAGATATAATTTAAACTTGACGAGATTCGTCTTAATTTTATTTTCTTGTTATAAATAATAGTCCAAAAAATAAAACGATATCCTGATTATTGTATTGGATATCATTACCGTTATTTCACTTAACAAAAAGCTTTGATTTACTGACACATTTTTATATTATAAACCGTTCGATTAAATGTGCATGATTGAATGATGTATGAATTCATAATGTGATTAAGCTATTTTTCATATTGATACAAATACATATTAATACTAGTGTAGTAGTTTTGTAAGATTAGCAGCTTTGAGATATTCAAACAAACACGTGTTAACAACATTTGTTTATGTTTTGTGCATGCAACATTATAAAAAAACTAACAAGACAAGTGTCGCTATTGCATGCAATCCACATAGTGCAATACTCTCAAGCTATTTCAATAGGTCATGTATGAAGTTGTAATTTTCAGAAATAAGAATGACTTGACAATAGTAAAACAAAAAACAGCATGTGATCATTAGTGTGACTTGAACAGTTTTTTTTTCTTTCTAGTCAGCGAGAATGAATTCACTGGATTAAAGGTCAAGGAAATGCATTTCATGATGAATTAATGCAATTTGGATTACATCGCTGTCTGGATGATATTGGATGTGCATCAATCAATAAACATGTGCGTGCATTCCATGAATCAATTATATTTCGACCATCTGTTTCTCAGAAAGAAGCATAATATTAATGAATCATTAGAAATTTTGTATTTTAAAAAATAACCTTCAAGGGAACACCAACCTTTATGTTACTGTTTAAAATATTACCGCATGGCTGTTCATTCAATGTTGATGATTACTATGATGCTGTTGATAGCAAATACCCTCATGTTTATACAGAACACCAAAACAAATTACCCGTACAGGATTTGTAGGCGAAACAGACGAAGATGCTGATACTATATTATTGGTGATAAGGATAATGATGATGAGGATGATAATGATGTGGATGCTGATGATGATGGTGATGATGATGATGAAGACGATGATGCACTGATGATGATAATGATGACGACGACGATGCTAATCTTGATGAGAAAAATGACAATGTCGAAGATACTTTTATGGTAACAAATCGGTCATCTCGGAAACATTTACACAATCAGCGATTTAAAATATTGCTTAGGGGAAGTATTATGTCTCAATTAATTCGTGAAAGTGTTATTGATAAACGCTTTATATTAAACTGTGAAGAAGTCGCAAACTTCAAAGCAACCCTATTATATCTCGGCATATGATCACAGACGGGCTGCGACAGTAAAAATGTTACTGCATGGCTTTTGGTATTTCAAAGCATTGTTTACATAACTTCACATTTATTGGTATCAATTTAGTTTTTTTAAATGCATAAGCAATATAATCGTTAACATTAGAGACTTTTATTGGAACGACAAGGTTTTTTTCCTTCTGAAAGACCCGCCGAATTTCGGCCCTTTCCCCTAGATACTTTTTTCCCCCCTGACAGAAATTTTTCCCCAAAAAATGATTTTCCCCTAAACATTTTTTTTTTTTTAACCTTTAAATACATTAAGTTTACCGGATCCAGTGTAGAAAATACAAAATATTGCATAATTAAATTATCTGTTGCCTTGAATTTGTTTTAAAAACAGTAAAATATGTTAAAGTGATTATTTAAGACTTTCCTTATTTTCCCCAAAATCCGGCGTTTCGCGTGATTTTCCCCCCCAAATTCCGGCTTTTCGCGCTATTTTTTTCCCCTCAAAAAAGGCCAGGCCCTTTCCCCAAAATCAGATAAAAACCCCTG
>VMBQ01001560.1:24653-121821 GCA_007657795.1 Dreissena rostriformis
TTTTTTTTTTATTATAGATAGATGTGTCTCATGATTATTATATCTCAATTCTATTTTAATTTAATCTTGTCAAACATACTAAATTATGAAAAAAGCAATGAATATAGTGCAAACATGTACAAATGTTATAATTAGAGAGTAAGTAAAAAATCCCCCCAAAAGGGAAATGCCGCGAAAAATTCCCCCTGCTATGGGTAGCGACCCGCTTCCCCTAAAATGGATTGAGGGCCCTGCTGGCAACAAAGCAGAAAAAGTCCATTTGTGCTTGTGATTGGTATGAATATTTATCATGTTATACTGTTTTAGCAAACTCTGCAGCTGTGAAGTGGTCATGCTGGCAGGATGTTTGCAGAGATGTTGAAAAAGATGCCATTACTTGTGAATCTAGGAAAAGGTAAATTAATGATGGCAGCATTCCAGTAATGTGTACCTTTATTCTTGTTTGATCCTTACATAGAAACTTGCTTACAGTAAACCCCCCAACAGCACACAACAGTTCTCTAATAAAAAAAAGGAAAAAAGAACACCAACCTAAAACATTAGTTGTTAGGATTGATTGATTACACTGTGATTAAAAGTAATTGTGATTTTTTTTAAACTCATTTCAAAGCTCTGCAAATATTTTATTGTGTAAGCTTATAAACATAATAAATGACAATTAGTAGTCAACAACTGATTGTGGTTTACAGCAACTAATAGAAATGCTGTGTTCGTGTTCACTCTTGGCAATTTCTAATGCTTGAAACAATTTCAAGAAACAATGAAATCAGTGTTTAACAACCTTTATTAAGTTGTATAATTGACATTAAGGTGATGGAAATACAAAAAATTGTCCAGGTTCCAAGAGGAAAAGACAGTGGGATGCTGTGAAAGATGAGACTGGTTTTCCACTGCTGAGAAACTATGTGGCCCTGGATTGTGAGTTTGAAAGAGTAAGGAATGGCCAGAGTGATCTAGGTTAGTTGACATTGTTTTCATGGAGTACGGGGAATAAGAGAGAATCATCTGAAACACTTGTCCTTTTATTGATTTTCCCCAGGTATTTTCTTAAGTTAGTTTCTTAACTTATTATGTGAATTGCCTATTTGATGGTAATACTAGTTGTAATATCCCACTTGTTTTTATGCCCCCTTTTAAAAAAAAACGGGCCGGGGTATATTGTTTTTGGCCTGTCTGTCTGTCATTGTGTGTGTCTGTCTTTCTGTGTGTCTGTCCCAAAACTTTAACCTAGGTTAAAGTTTGGTCATAACTTTTGCAATATTGATCATAGCAACTTGATATTTGACTGTGTATCTCATGGCAGTGTTTTTTTTGGATGAAATATTCGGTGTTATTCGGCCCCATTCCCCTCCAGAAAGAGTATATATTTTTCCCCTATTTTGTAAAAAAAATCCCATCTAGAAGTTAAAAAAAAAAAAAAAATTTTTTTTTTTTTTTTTTTTTTTAGAAAGAAGTGTCTAATGATAATTATATCTTGATGATTTTATTTCATAAACAACTCACAAAGTATATGAACTTTGAACATGAACATAACACGTTGATGAAAAAAATAGTTGAAATAATGTTTTTCTCTATGTATGGTGAATTATAGTGTTAAAACTTGATTTTGTACTGTTACTTGCTATTAGCATTGAAATTTCCCCTTTTTCCCCTTATACGCGCGAATTTCCCCCCCTCAGGCGACCCGACCCCTTTCCCCCAAAACTGAAAAAAAACACTGCATGGAGCTGCACATTTTGAGTGGTGAAAGGTCAAGGTCATCCTTCAAGGTCAAAGGTAAAAAAACAACATGTATTCACATCTCTTGTTCATTCATGTGTTATAAATATTTGATCTGAAATTGTGAATTAATCTGTTTGGGGTCGATTGGGTCCAATGGAATTCACTACCTCCTCATATACATGAGGCAGCCACAGTAGAAGTTTTCAAAACCCTTACTCCTGTGGCTGTCATTGTCCCCCTTATTCACCTGTAGACAATGTCAATAATTTTAAATTTACACCCAACTCAGCACCTTTGTACAGTTTTTGTTCACCCCTCAACCAATAGGCGCTGGCACAAAATCTTCTTTTTAGGAGGAGTTCTGTATCGGGAGAAGAAGAAGATTGGACTTTAGGTCCAGTTCATGTGTCAGTATCACAGGACTGCATTCATAAGACAAGCCATTTAGGACAACAAGCTTAATGCTTGTGCATCCCAGATCAGCCAGGCAGCCTGTGCAGTCCCCACAGGCTAATCAGAGACATCACTTTCTGCTTTTACAGTATTTTTCGTTAAAAGGAAGTCTCTTCTAAATGGAAATCCAGTCAAGGCAGAAAGTGTTGTCGCTGATTAGCCTTTGTGGACAGCAGAGGCCAACCTTGGATGACACTTTACGCACATGCTTTAAGCCCCGTTTTCCTCGAGTGTGGCTAATATTTTTCAATACCTAAAGTGAAGCTCTGAGTCCAATCATTGATTCATTTTAGCTTTTAAATGACATATTGAAGGTTCTGCTTTTTAGCTCGGCTGTTTTCGAAGAAAACCCGAGGTATTGTCATAGCCAACTTGTCCGCCATCCGCGGCGTCCGAAAACTTGCACATTGGCACTAACTTTTGCAATATTGAAGATAGCAACTTGATATTTGGCATGCATGTGTATCTCATGGAGCTGTACATTTTGAGTGGTGAAAGGTCAAGGTCATCCTTCAAGGTCNTCATCGACCTGCACATTTTGAGTGGTGAAAAGGTCAAGGTCAATGAAGGTCAAAGGTAAAAAAACTAAATCCAAGCACCCACAGCCGAGCGTTGGCATCCGCTATGCGGTGCTCTTGTTCAAATCTATTGTAACAACAAAATAGGCTGACATATTGTTTGGGCTTTGTGACCCATGAACCATAGGGTATTTTGCTGGTTGAGTCGGCCTATAGCTGTATTTTGTGGAAACATTTTTATAGCAGGGTAATGCACAATCCTGGTGTTCTAAATCAAGGCTTTATTCATATACTTGGAAGGAATCTCTGCTTTCTTCGTCTGAAAGAATCACTGCTTAATCCATGCAATTATGTACTGGACACAAAACTCTTACTTATTCATGTGATCCGTGTACTGAGCCGGAATTTTCGCTTGGTTCATTTACTAAGCAGTAATCTGCTTGATTCTTGTGCTTAGAATTTATCTCTTCTTTTTAGCCAATGTGATCTATATCGTCGTCAGGTCGTTGCAGCATAGTGGACTGTGAGGGTCGGGTACTGTGTGACCTGTTTGTGATGCCCGAGGACCCGATCTACCGCACCGGCTGGAGGGGCATAACCAGGAACCACATGAGGAACGCCATCCCACTTGAGTCTCCACTCACCAAGATATCCAACATACTTGAGGTACAACCATAATATTATGAGGTGTTTTGTTCATGTGTGATACTCGAGGTCCACCCAGTATATGAGGTGTTCTGATCATGTGTGATAGGGATTCTCCACCGGATGTTACTGCCCGTATATGGTTAACCCCCGATATGTTTACGGAAACAAATTTGGATCCTGCGATTACTTACAAACTGCTTAAACTAGATTGATGAAACATTGTATGTTGAAAGAGGTCCATATGGAGAATATGCATGTCATTTCATGTGTTTTTATGCCCCCGGTAGGGTGGCATATAGTGATTGCACTGTCCGTCTGTCGGTCCGTCTGTCTGTCTGTCTCTTTCCGAAATTCCGTCACACTTGCGTTTAGGTTTCGAAAAATGGTCAAAACTTTTGAAATATTGATCATAGCAACTTGATATTTGGCATGCATGTGTATCTCATAGAGCTGCACATTTTGAGTGGTGAAAGGTCAAGGTCATCCTTCAAGGTCAAAGGTAAAAATAAATAAATCAAAGCGGCGCATTAGGGGGCATTGTGTTTCTGACAAACACTGTGCATCTCTTGTTCAATTTTGTGTAGTACAAAATGTAAGTTGATATGGTTTAAGAAATGAGTGAAAAATCAAATCTAGATCATGAGACACCTCAATAAGTTCTAGATATTGGTGAAACTTGGAATGTGAATAGTGGGTCATATGGTCAATATGCATGTTAGCTCATTTTATTTTTGTCACTGATACCAAAATTTTGAAATGAGAAGCCAGGCACCCACCATAACACAATGCACTTAAGCTAGGTTGATGAAAATTATTATCATCTTTTATTTCGTTACCGCTCTAGAGGCCACAAATTTCTTACAATTTTGATGAAACTTGGTCAAAATGTTACCTTGACAATTGTGAGTTTGAATCTGGGTCACTTGTGTCCAAAACTAGGTCAAGAGGTCAAATCTGATAAAACACCATGTTACCACCTTACTAAGTGTTCACGTTTATAACCCAATATGGATGAAACTTGGCTTAGTGTTCACATTTATTAACCAATATGGATGAAACTTGGTCAGAATGTTTATTTTGACAATATCTAGGCTGAGTGCAATTCTGGCCCACATGTGTCCAACAACTAGGTCACCAGCTGAAATCTTAGAAAAACCGTGTTCCCTTTAGTGGCGACGTTTATCACTCTGTCAGTCGAAAATCAAGGTCACCGGGTTATATTTTAGAGGGAAAAAAAAACGGTTACCACTCTAGAATCCACATTAATGACTCAAACCTGGTTAAATTTGGTAAAAAAACTGTCTTGACAATATCTATACCAAGTTTGAATGTGGGACACTTGTGTCCAAAAGCTAGGTTACCAGGTCAAATCTAAGAAAACCATAATTATATACACTCTTGATATCTGATTATGACTCAATCTTGATGAAACATGGTCTGTGTTTATCTCAACACTATCAAGGTCATGTTTGAATGTGTGTCAAAAGTGGGGTACAAAACTAGGTTGCCATGAGGTCAAGTCTTGCCCGTGAAACCATGTCTCTGTACCTTGAAGTCAGGTAATAGCTTAATTAAAGATAACCTAGTCACTACACTCCTTTCAAGTTCTTGTCAGTTAACCACTTGGGAATTTAGAATTACAGTTTTTGAAATGCGTTTCTGCTTTTAGACAATTTTATGAATATGGCCAAGATGTTAAGAGAGTCATGGTTCTGAACACAAAGTTATATAGGCAGTGTTAAAAATATTATTAATTAACATATACAGTGGAACCCCTCTAAACCGGACAACCCCGGGTCGGAGAGGAAATTCCGGTTAAGAGAGGATTCCGGCTTAGAGGGGAAATATACTATTTTACTTTCAGAAGGTCAATTACATAGCTTAATTGGGGAAAACACACACTTTAAGCAAATTTTAATAGTTTATTTACATACAACATTCATTCATGTTGCATCACATAAAAACAACAATTTTTTATAGTTTATTTACATGAAAAACAAATCTAGTTATATGCATGTGTTAGGGTAAATTAGCAATTGTAATAAACAATTCGCAATTAATTACCATTAAGCTCATTAAAATTTAGCACGGCTTCCTACAGCAAAAGCAAAACATACTAAAGAACCCTATATATGTTTGTTATCAGTAATTATATTCAGTATTGTCACTTCTATTGATCGATATGTACATCACAGGCCTAATCTCTTTAAATGGTTTTGCGATTTTTACAGTTTGACATTTTTTCGACCACCTTAATTAATTTCACACGTCTTTAATCTGCTATTCACAAGTTTTTGACACTAAGTCTGAGGTGCAATAAACTTGTCGTGACCGGTTTAGAGAGGTACAATTACGTATGGAATGACCCAATTTTGAACCAAACAATGACCGGTATTCGGAATTGAGGGGATTCCGGTCTTGAGGAGATATTTTACTCATGGTTTTATAGGTAAAAAAAAGGGACCGGACAATTTGTCCGCTTTAAAGAGGATTCCGGTATAGAGAAGATCCGGTTTAGAGGGTTTCCACTGTATATCGAAAACCAACTCATTTTTCTGGTAATCATAAAAATGTTCCTTTCTAATGTGTGTTATTTGTGTGGGAACAGAAACAGTGTACAATTTGATCCCAGTTAAGCCATACATCTACACCCAGGATAACATACATTACATAAATTGTCCTGATCTCACTAGTAAAATACTCCCATTTGAATACACATTGTAGAGACTTATTGAAGTTATTCAAAGTGTTAAAAACCATCGTGAGTTTAGTATTTTGTTGTTTCTCTTCCCCAAGGGTAAGATAGTAGTGGGCCATGACCTGAGGCATGACTTCAAGGTGTTGGGTTTCCGACCATGGCCCGAGTTCATCCGGGACACCAGCACATTCAGGGGCATGATGAGCCCCATGGCAAACAGGAAGTCCCTCAAAAGTCTGGCCCTTGAACACTTAGGTAGGGACCTGTAGGACCCTAAGTCAAAAAGTAGAATCTTGTACAGTTTATAATCATCATACTTGATCAATTAAACCAAGACCTTTAAACGATCCTAGTTTGTGACAATTTGGAATTTTTGCTATTGACATGTATTTTTAAAAAAAATCCAACTTTCAAAAAATGTTTTTCAGAGTTTTCTTTGTTGGTTTTGTTATAAAAGTAAATACCATTATTTATTACGGACGACACTTTCCTCATAGACTGGATGTTTGATAAGAAGAGGCTTCCATTAATCGAAAAATACAATAAAAGCAGAAAGTGTCCTCCCTGACTGCACAGGCTAATCTGGGACGACACTTTACGCACATGCATTTAGCAAAGTTTTCCCAAAACGAGGGTCCTTTAATCATACTTGCAGATCTCAAGATTCAAATGGGTGACCGTCCCCACTGTTCCATAGAGGATGCCCGTGCAGCCATGTCTCTGTACAAACTGGTACGCCACGAGTGGGAAACCAATCTGCTCGCTAAAAACTACTCTAAAAAAGGAAACACATCCGGAAACAACCAGTCCGGCACAAGAAAAGGCTTCACATCATCTGGTAGCTGTAGCTGGCCTGACTATGTTAATAGAACACTGTCAGAGGCATGGGCCAACATTTATAAAATTTGTTTTCACATAAAAGGTATAGAAGCTGATGTTGGAAGAGATAAACAAGATATCAGTGGACGGCAAGTAAATGAACATGTAGACCGTATTGCCAATGATGATTATTGGGAAATAAAGAATTCTAGGGATTCTAAAGTGGACTGCTTTAATCTGCAGCCAGGTCTAGAAAACATTGGAAGTAAACTGGCTGTTCTTAATAAAGTTCTTAATAAGATTAAAAGTGATAGCGGTGTTGATGTGAAAACTGAGCCTAGAAAAACTAAGAAAAGTAAGAAAAACTTTTGTGGATTATAGTGGGATATATCTAATTCATATGTGTTATGTTGTAATGAAACATGACCGCCAGGGGGCGCGGCAGTTTTCCTTATATGGCTGTATTAAAACCTTGTTAATACTCTACTTGTAATATGGTAAGGATGTTGGTTCACAATGATGAGGAGGAGGAGGACAATGGTGATGATGATGATGATGATGATGATACTGGTAATGAATTCAGAAACATTAACAACAACCCAAATATCTAATTATATTGCATTACTCAAATTAAGTATTGCCATTTCTTCAGATTATTATCTTTATTTTTGCTTGTATTGTTGCAGTACAATAGTATCAATTGATGCCTTCTTAAATAGCCATGTGATGAATGTGTAACAGGCTTACAGAATACACCTTTTAATTAATATTCTCATACTTATTCACTTCTTTATTTATATAACCGAATATTCTGCCGATTTTCGAATATTCGTTCCCATGCCTAGTATTTTATTGCTTTTATTTATTCATAGTATATATTATGCTATTTCGCTTGACACGGGTAAACAAAGCAGCTGTATTTAAGACGATTATAATGATAATAAACCACGTCAAACCTATGCTCATTGTGTCTTTCATATTTACATCTTACAATTAGTTACATTTCAGGGGCAATCCAAACAAAACATTTCTTTGGAAAATAAAGTTAAATACTTATATTGTAAGATTTAAAGTTTAATAATGAGAAAATAACATATTCTTATTAGATTAAAATCATTTCTGAATATTAAACAAAGAAGGCTCTGAAATTAACTATTTAACATCTTTCTACAATTGAACTCATGCATCGCAAGTGCACTGAGCACTTGTGATTGCTGCTCTCACTGCTGATGATGATGGGTAATGAAGCTAACGATGAGGACGACGAAAACTTTATTATAAGAGGACGATAATACCGATTGTGGTGGTTATGATCATGATGATGTTGACGATGGTGATGATGATGATCATGATGATGGAGGATGTGATGCCGTACAAGACAACAATGAATGAAGAAGTCAATTTAGACATCCAGCGGACCAAAAGTATCAACAAATGGGTGGCAGGTTAGAAGCCCCCTCCCACATTTCCTATATTGCATGAGGCGCTAAAACTCGGTCATGAACACAAAAGGCCCAAGGTCTCCTCCGAAACATGGCGTCTCTTGTTTGCTGTAACCCAATCAATTTACAAAGTAAACACTAGGGGTGGGGACCAATTAAGTGAGTGAAAATGCAAGTGCATTATTTTTTTTGCTCTTGTTTGGTTTATTTTATGTGTGTGTGTGTGTTGTTGTTTTTATGTCCCCCAGTCTATACTGGGGGACATATTGTTTTTGCCCTGTCTGTTTGTTGGTTCGTTTGTTGGTTTGTCTGTTTGCACAAACTTTAACATTGGCCATAACTTTTGCAATATTGAAGATAGCAACTTTATATTTGGCATTCATGTGTATCTCATGGAGCTGCACATTTTGAGTGGTGAAAGGTAAAGGTCATCCATCGAGGTCAAAGGTCAAATATATGGGTCAAAATTGCTCAAAAGGGGACATAGTGTTTTCACAAACACATCTTGTTTAATAAGGTTTCTATAGCCGAATATAATATTTTAATGGATTAATTGGTTCTCACCATTTGGTACCTTGGCGAATGCAGAGTAAACCCTGGAGATGCCAAGCGAAATGTTTCAAGAATTAGTGAATCGCAAAAATTAGTGCCGCTTTCAAACGACAGTAAACAATTGAAGACTTCAAGAAGCAAAGATCCACAATTAGACCTTTCACAACGTCAGGAGATACTTTTCTGAGGCCAGTCAGGAAAGCAAAAACAGCAAACCGGATTCATACTGATCAAATGAGACTCGGTCTGGGAAAACTGGACTTAATGCATGTGCGTAAAGTGTCGTCCCAGATAAGCCTTTGAAGTCTCTGCCTCAACTGGATTTTTGCTAAGAAGAGAATACTTTAAACGCAAAATACCATAAAAGTGGCAAGTGTCGTCCCTGATTAGCCTGCGCGGACTACACAGCCTAATCTGGGACGACACTTTACGCACATGCATTTAGCCCACTTTTCCCAGAGCAAGGCTTAACTGCCAGAGATTTTCTTCCCAGCGTGTACCAGTCCAACGAGAAGTCTTCACAACCACGCACCACACCAGAGAACGTTCAACAAGATGCACACACTTGTGGAAACGCCACTGGCTCGAAAAATGTCTCTTTTTTTCGAACGCCATCCAAATTCGTAAAAAGTGATTTAAAATGTTATGAGTAATTTACCTATATTTGATATTTTTATGAAACACCAAAAACTAGCCTTAATGCGTTACAATAAAATAAGTTTTCTAGCAAAGTGTTTGACATTCCCTTCTACACCCCCGGAAACCCGATATGCTGTGAAAAGTTGGACGTGCTAGGAAAAGTTGCCGATACATTTTGCAGAATTTCGGTAGGGTAAGTAAAGCTCGATTGGTCATTGTCGGCTCGGGTACTACTTACATGTACCCCGGGTACAATTAAGTATACTTACCTGTACCCCGGGTACGGTAAATATACTAAAATGTACCCGTCCGATATAAGACTGTACCATATTTGTATTCCCGCCCAAAATCCGATGTAAAATGCGTTCTAAATGCGTAAAACAACTTCTATTGAAAAAAAAACTGCATGAACATGCTTAAAAGTATAAGTTAAGTATAATAATATAGTGGCCATTTAACAGAAAATTGACATAAATATGAACATAATTATTTTTTAATAGCCGACAGCGATCGATTTAGCGTTAAAATTCCCGGGTACGTTTTAGTATATTTACCGTACCCCGGGTTCAAGTAAGTAGTACCCGAGCCGACAATGACCAATCGAGCGTTAGTAAATCCAGTTCTATAATTGTTTAAAGGCATTTTTGAATTAAAATATCTTTTGGTATATGCAAAGGAGGTATTATCATGTATGTTAAAAAAAATCCTGGTTATTATTATTCAGGATTTATTAAAATATGGCTATTTGAAGTCGACGATGCTGGGATTTGTCCCCTATTTAGCGCTTTATTTACAAATTTCTTTACATGTATGCCAGTGAATAAGTTTTTGCACCGAAAATGATATCAACCAATGTCCCCCGAGTAACATATCGCCAGGGTTTCTTAAAAAAAAATCGTATNTATATATAATTACATTTTAGCTTCTGAATATGATTAAATGGAAGTAAACATAGAAGAAGATTTACATTTCTTCCGTAAAAAAATGACAGCGAAGACATGAAACTGTTTAAAAACAAATATAACAATGTATGTTATTTATAAATAAAATACATTCACTAGATTTTCTTTTCTTGTTTCGCCAACAGTTTCTTAATACTCTCAGGTTTTATATATAGCTGTGCTGCATTTGTGTTGTACATGGCTTTCTCAATTGTTATCCGATGTATTAACATCTTAATTTTACACCCAAACCTGTGTATCAGACGCAAACTTCAAAGCCAATCATAATGTGTATAATCACTGCCGAGCTGCAATACTAAAAGTGTATACCGTTCAATCTCTAGTAGTTCAAAGCTTTGTTTATTCGAATGCACACGTATTAGTATCAATATAGAAACAAGAAGGTATCTTACTAAATGTCGGATATCTGGTCTGCTTAAAAGCATTGGATTTTATTTTAAGCTCAAACAACCTGAAAAATATAAATGTACTTAAAACACAAGGGGTTGTGCGAGAAGAAGAAAGGAATACACTAGTTGATTTTTTATCAACGTAATTTTTCAGAAGAAGAAGTAATTATAAAACAAGTAATGCAGTACACGTTGAGCGTTGAAACCGCTGTTTAGACACAAGTAAACTATAGTTTTGAATTTCAACTTTACACAGGATTGTTAACACAAGTGGGAGAACATATATAAATGCATGGTTTTAAATCGATGTTATATATTACAAAAAACCGCCAGCGTTTGATTAACGGCACACACATATTTTACATACAATTATTATTTTATTTCTTGATAAATTTATGTTGTTTATCTTTCAAATAATGATCATTATAGAAAGCAGTTAGTGAATTACTGAATGAAGACTTGAAACATTATTATCTGCAGGTAACACTGTATTTTTGTCAAACAAGTTTTGCCTGAATTTGAATGGTGAAAAGGAATTTAAAATCGTAATTATATTCAAACCTGAATTTTATGTACTACTTATTATTAGTGTGTTGGTTAAAAGCATAAAACTACTTGGCACTCTGTGTAATGAAACAGTGTATACTACTTAAATTTGCCATGAAATATAAAAGTATGTTGACGTTAAAAAAAACGTTGACGACAAAACATGATTAAGAAAAGTGTAGTTTTGTGACAATAATGTCCTGAACACATTCTTAGAAAAAAATCGATTCAGTGTTAACCGCTCTGGGTTCAAACAAGATATAATGGATACTGCAGAGCAAATCTGCTTCGTAAAGTAGATTATATCACACATCAACCGCAGAGTGCTTATCGCATTAGTACATGTTGTTGTTCCCCAAAACAAGTTGTTTGATGTGCTTCCATTAGTTAATTATTTCTTAACACTGTGAGGACAACATGGTGTATCGCATGCATTGTTAATTCGACAACGATACAAACAGAAGATCGATTTATATTATCACTTGGTTATGTGTTCAATTATGATAAAGTCTGCATTGAATACTGCACTCATGCACTGAACGATAATATATTTTATCTTTCTGCATCTTTCCGATCGGAACTGTCATTTTTACTGGAGAATCTTAAAATAAACCCTTTTCAAAATGACAATTTTCAGCACATTTTTATGCTATTTCTACAATTATGGCTATTTTGAAGATTGTAGCATGTGTTCTACTTTTGTTAATACTAGTTCGTATATGTTAAACATTATATTATGTTATAACTTTCTAATAAAATAAATATAGTTTAACATATGTTCTAATTTTAATTTAAATCCCAATAGTCATGTTGTTCAAGTTATAGTTTAATTTATTACAATGCTGCGTGTTTCGAAAATTAAACAATATGTTAAGAATTAATTATTGGTACAGAGATTTTCTTTTTTCTTCCGACCGAACCGAATAAACCTTTTCCAATTTAGCACCTACTATGTCTTCGATTTAGACTGCTGCTTTTTTACCATTTCGTAAATTAATTGCAAATTGTTAAACGGTTGATAATGACTGAAAACATCATCATCAACTAAAACTCACGATAAGTTGTGTCGTGATAGCTTACGGAATTCCTGCTGCTAATTAACTTTATCCAACGAGACAATCTGGCTTACGTGCACAATCGTATGCGCTATTTTCTTAATTAGGTGAAATCGATAACAATCTTTGGTTGCTTACATAGGGCTGGCATTAATGTAAATCGAAATTGTGCGGAAACAATCACCCTTTTCCCTTAAAGACAAGATACGATTTTCGTTCAATACATTGTTTTAGGATATTACAAAATCAACCGAAGTATTTTTGCTTTAAAGATGCACTTTTCGTCAAAAAGACACACAATAATGCCTTTGGTGAATACACAATCCGTTTTGAAGTAAATTCATGCATTAGATAAACTGCTCGATACACATGGTATGTGAAATTCTTTTACCATAAAACTCATTATAATGACACTCAAAACAATCTCACAAGGTATCCTCTAGACAGTCGGCATCTAAATTATTTATTGCCTTAGGTCATAATTTGCTGATGAGAATACTTTTGCAATTTTCTGCAATCTTAGACCATTATATCGTTCATGAATGCCGTGCGCACGATGGACGGCAACTTGTTGAATATCGGCAATAGCTGGAAGACATCTGAGCTGTTAATTTTTTTTTAATTACAAGTATTACCCACTTGAATGTTCAAACGTTTCCTAAAATTTTACAAATGCAAAGACTATTCACACATTAAAATTATGTGATTATGAACATTATCTTGTACAAAAGTTGCTTAGTTTCCAAGTAACATCAACTTACATTTAACTTTCCGATGCGCTTATTAGACATGTCAATATCGATAAAGATTTGCACATTGAAAGTTGTAAGTCAAATGGTGTGAGTGTTTTTCTTTATTTATGGATGCAATCTGAAGGAAGGTAATTTCTAACTTTCATAGGTGTTGTTAAGTCCATTAACGAACCTTTATACATTCTTAGCAATCCATTTTCAGGTTATGCAATGTATACCACTAATAATAAAGTTTAAGTTATATTTTTGAAGAGTAATAAAACAAAGACAACATCAAACCATTATATTATTATTAATCTATACATTAAGCTATTACAGTTATTAGAGTTATAATTATATTCATATAAATGAGTTGGTAAATCGCTTCCATTTATTAGGAGTTTATTACTCACTTTCACGTCCGATTTTGCGTACTGAGAATTAGGGACAGCGTAATGCATAATTACAATAAAAAGCTTTCTGCAAGGATAGTTCAGTTACCATTATTATTTTCGAACTTATACTTTGAAGATCATCGTATAATACACCCATTATGGGACGTTGCAGATGGAAATACATTTCCAGTTGGTTTTACTACAAAATTAGTCGCATTGATATATAAGAGATCGACATTTCGGACTAGCAATTATTGCAAAGTGCCAGCAAACGTGCTTTAGACACTTATTCGTATTAATATGCATTATATGTAATAGAGAGTACAGTATAATTACAAGATTAATTTTGCCATAAATACTGCTTTTCTCGTTGGCATTTACATTTAGCCACACGAAGCTTCTATTCTATCAATTATTAATAAGCATCATCAAGTTATAATGAGCAAACATGGGTCAAGTAATTTGTTTTAAATGTAAGCTTCATCTGGATTGATATCTTTTTCTCAACATGTATCGCTTTAAGATTTAAGAGCGCATACGGATTAGATGAGTATGCATTAATAATCAAGCAAAAGACCAATTATTTCAAAGGAAAAGCACTAGTATGTGGGGAAAAAACAAGCTTACCAATTTAATATCCTGTCAAAGTGAAATATAGTATGGACTATAAGTTATTAAGTGCATAAAATGTGCCAGCGTTGTTTCTTCCTAATGATATTTTAGTTGTTTTTGAAGTTTTGATATCCGAATTAGAACGATATGAGACAACGATACCCCCCTTTATCATATACAAAAATCTGTCTACCACAACAAAATGTTCGCAGTATGCTGCAATTATGTGTACTACAACATAAATGATACGTACAATAATATACGTGATATATTGCCTATTTCACCTTAAATTGGAGGTTTGCATACCATCGATTAAATCTAAAGAAAAGCAAAACTAGCATCGAACAACTTTTACACAATACATAAGAAATATCAATATGCAAACTCCATCACTGTTTCTACCCATTGCATATTCTGCGCTATTGATAAACTGACATGAACACACACTAATTATGAAGTCATATATAGAAATTTGCTAAGAAAGCTAGTCAGATTTATAGAAGGATGTGGCTAGATACATGTTTCTATTCGTTCCATCCATTATCTGCGTTTACACGGTTTAGGTAGTACATTTATTGTCTAAATGCATAGATGTGATCAATAAATTCTTGAATAATGTGAATTTAAAATACCTGCCACCGTTCAAATCGATCTTTGATATAGCGTTTTTAAGCAGATGTTGACAGGGCCTAATTGCTGTTTGTAATATTTGAACTACATGTATAACTTTATAATTAATAACCATTATTGTTGTGTATTTTTAACATGACATGCTCCAATTAACGATACGTGCATGTCGGGAATCAAATTACGAGATTAATCATGAACACTCGTGAATTATATACACGTAATTGAAAGGTACGTAAAGAAAAGTAAAGTAAAGATTAAAGACCAGTTTAACTATTTTTCTGTAACATTTTGCTTTTGAACTAACAATGTGAATCTTGATAAGGGTGCCGCAATATTAATACAATATATAATCGATGGATCCAATAAATTTGTATTATCATTAATCGATACAGTAATGCACGAATTATACGTTTACAATTTGAAATTATATACTTAGTTTCTTAACATTTAATCAATACATAAAATACGTTAACATGTTAATTATGGTATTGCGTAAAAACTAGGTATTTTAGAAAGCAACCTATTTGTTTCCGCTACGAAATAGTTTGCCAATTTAAGTTATGTTTTCTGTCGCGTAATTATTGCAGTGATTATTTGAACGTTTACTTGTTAAATTTCGATTTGGAACTCTCGTATGTTAAAGAGGTAAAGCATGTAGGGAACTTATCATACAGAAAACAACCCAACGGAAGTTGAAAACGTGCACACCAGTAAGAAAGAAGCATCTTCGCTGTTCATTATGAGAATCTAAAGTTCTGCAAATCGTTGATTCCGAATGGCGACGTTTATCATCCACCCAAGCATCCGCCCACATTGTATTCACCTTAGAACTTCCAGTTTTCCCCGAGGCATTCATGGTCACATTGTCTCGTAATGTTATATCGTTCGTTAAAGAAACAAAACCAGATACTCTGATGAAACATCACCATACTCCGTGGTCGCATTTGATAGCATCAGAGAATCTTCATTTTCTAAATCTACTTCGTGCACAGTTATATGTTAATTATCCGATGCCAGCTTCCGTCGGTGTAAATCCCCGTTCAAATATGGTGTGGTAGGAAGCTCTACGGATGCGCGTCGCATTCCTGGGAGATTTTGCGAGATATGATCTCTAATGGCTCTTGCAACATCTACCAACATAACGGGATGTGAGCATTGAACCATGAATATCAAGGAACGAGAGTGAGCAACGTGAGCCGCTTTATGTGTTTCCATATTCAACCTAAAACTTGCGCATTGTAGTTTCTAAAAACATATTTTAAGAAATTTGCTTTATGTAATAATAACTAAATAATAAAACATGTAGGTATAAACTAAGTGTATCATATATAATTGTGTGCACACCGATAGCTAAGTCATACTTGTATGTGTGACGTTGTTTCGTGTTAAATCCAAAAATCAATAACGTGTGGTGCTATGATAGATTGTCAGTAAATAATGCCATAAATGATTTACTAATACTATCCGCAGTGTTGCGGACCCATTATTTTCACATACATATACGTTGAGTAATAAACCGAACTACATGTACTAAGAAAACGGTAGTTTTAATAATGCTGACTGGTTCGATAGTGATTGTGAGTCTGCCTGTCGTTTATATACAGCCGAATAAAAGTGGTTTAACTTGAAAAATTCAGATGCTAATAGATCAAGGCTTTGTAATTTTAATAAACTATATAAAGATCTAATACGAAAAAAGGGACGTGCTAACCGTACAAAAATGACTGAAATTGAAAACTTAAGGCAAAATAAACCACGCGATTTTTGGATTTTTTTTTCATATCAAAGAATAAACTAAGCAGTAATAACATTTCATTGGAAGATTTTAAATTATTTTTTGAAAACCTTAGCAACAGTACTTTTTATTGCATGTATATTGCGGCAAAACAATTTCGTTATACTTTTAGTGAAGAACATGATGGGTTTCCAGTGTTCGACCAGCCTATTAGTTTTGATAAAGTTAGGTTTGCAGTTAAACCCCAAATTAATTTTTACCCCAAAATGAGACATGGACAAATAATAGCCATAACATCGAAACAGTTGATAATTTTAATTACTTAGGTACTTTTATAAATTATACAGGTAGTTTCACATTAAACCAAGAATATTGAGTAGGCAAAGCCCTTAAGGCTATTAATACTTTATTATACAAGTGTAAAATGTACGATCTAAAATATAAAATACTTTTTAGTTATTTGATGCATTTGCTTGTTCGATTCTTAATTATGCCTCCAAAATATGGGGTTTTACAAAGTCTTAAGAAATAGAACGTATTCATTTAAAGTTCTATAAACGTTTAGTGCTACAAGTAAGACTCAACAGCTGTAATGCATGTGTTTATGGAGAGTTCGGTAGATACCCACTTTACATTAATCGTTTTATAAGAATGTTAAACTATGGTTAAAATTAAATTAAGTAATAATATAATTATTCATACTGTGTATAATATGAATGCAGAAGAGTGTCATAAAGGACACATCAATTGGGCATTACATACTACACAGTTGTTTACCGATAATGGTTATGGATATGTTTTTAACAACCCTAGCTCTGTGTGTGTTACTTCGTTGAAATGACAGTTTAAAAAAAGGCTTACATTTAAACAAGAATGGTAATAATGTCCTGAACACATTCTTAGAATACATCGCGTCAATGTAAACCGCTCTGGGTTCAAAAAGATATAATGGATATTGCAGAGCAAATCTGCTTCGTTAAGTAGATTATATCACACATCAACCGCAGAGTACTTATCGCATTATGACATGCTGTTGTTAACAAAAAAGTTGTTTGATGTGTTTCCATTAGTTAATTATTTCTTATTTGGACGGTACCTTGTTGAATATCGGCAATAGCTCGAGGAAATTACCACTCCAAAAACAAGCATCTGAGCTGTTTAATAATATTTAATTAAAACTATTACCCACTTGAATGTTTCAAACGTTTACTAAAATTTTACAAATTTTACAAATTCACATTTTAAGATGATGTGATTGTGAACATTATATTGTACACAAGTTGTTTAGTTTCCAAGTAACATCAACTTGCATTTAACTTTCCGATGTGCTTAATAGACATGTCAAAATCGATAAAGTTTTGCACATTGAAATTTGTAAGTCTAATGGTGTGATTGGTTTTCCTATATTTATGGATGCAATCAGCAGAAAGGTAATTTCTAACTTGTATATGTGTTGTTAAATCCATTAAAGAACCTTTATACATTCTAAACAATCCATTTTCAGGTTATACAATGTATTCCACTGATAATATAGTTTTAGTTATAATTTTAAAGAGTAATGAAAAAAAGACACAATCAAACCATTATATTATTATTAATCTATACATTAAGCTGAAACAGTTATAGTTATGTTCATATAAATGAGTTGGTTAATCGCTTCCACTAATTAGGAGTTAATTACTCACTTTCACTTCCGAGTGTGCGTACTCACAATGAGGTACATCGGGTTGCATAATTACAATAAAAAGCTTTCTGCAAGGAAAGTTCAAGTACCATTATTATTTTCGAGCTTATACTAAGAAGATCATCGTATAATACACCCATTATGGGACGTTGCAGATGGAAATACATTTCCGCTTGGTTATACTACAAAATTAGTCGCATTGATATATAGGAGATCGATATTTCGCAATAGCAATTATTGCAAAGTGCCAGCAAACGTGCTTTAAAAATATATTCATATTAATATGCATTATATGTCATAGGAAGGACAGTATAATTACCAATATCGCTGTATAATTACAAGATTCATAATGCCATAAATACTGCTTGTCTCGTTGACATTACCATTCAGCCACACGGAGCTTCTATTCTAGAAATTATTAATAAGCATCATCGAGTTATTATGAGCAAACATGGGTCAAGTAATTTTTTTTTAAAGTAAGCTTCATCTGGATCGATATCTTTACCTCTTTAAGATGTAAGAGCGCATACGGGTTAGATGAGTATGCATTTATAATTGAGAAGAAGAGCAATTATAAAATAGGAAAAGCACTAGTATGTGTGACAAAAAACAAGAATACCAATGTAATATCCTGTCAAAGTGAAATATAGCATCGACTATAAGTCATTTAATGAATGACCATAAGTACATAAAATGTGACAGTTGTGTCAAAATAAAAGAGATCCGAATTACAACGATATCAGACAACGATGCCCTTCTTTTATATATACGAATATATGTCTACCACGACGAAAACTTCACATTATGCTGCAATTATGATAATTACAATAAAATGATATGTACAACGATATATTGCGTATTTCACCTTAAACTGGAGGCTTGCGTACCATCGATTAAATCTAAAGTAACGCAAAACTTGCATTGGATAAGTTTTTTTACAATACATTAGAAATATCAATATGCAAACACCATCACTGTTCCTAACCATTGCATATTCTGCGCTATTGATAAACTGACATTAGCACACACAAATACTGCAGTCATATTTACAAATATGCTTAGGAAAATAGATCGACATATAGAAGGGTATGGCTACATACATTTTCCTATTATTTCAGTCCATAATCTGCGTTTACATGGTTTAGGAAGTACATAAATTGTCTAAATACATAGATGTGATCAATACAGTCTTGAATAATGTTCATTTTAAATACCTGCCACCGTTCAAATCGATCTTTGCTTTAGAGTATCTGTTGTTTTTAAACAGATGTTGACAGGGACTTATAAATATTGGAAATATACCTTTATAAGTAATAACCATTATTGATATGACTGTATGTTCAACATGACATGCTCCAATTAAAGATGCGTACATGTCGATAATCAAATAACGAGATCGATCATGAAAACCCGTGAACTATATACACGTAATTGGAAGGTAAGTAAAGAAAAGTTAAATAAAGATTTGAGACCAGTTTAACTATTTTTCTATAACATTTTGCTTCTGAAATGACAATGTGAATCTTGATAAGGGTGCCGCAATATTTATATAATATATGATCGTTGGATCCACTAAATTTGTATAATCATTCATCGATACAGTAATGCACGAATTATTACATTTACAATTTGAAATTATATACTTATTCTCTTAACATTCAAGAAATACATAAAATACGTTCACACGTGGTATTGCGTAAAAACTAGGTATTTTAGAAAGCAACATATGTGTTTCCACTACGAAATAGTTTTGAAATTATGTTATTTTTTTGTCGCCTAATTGTTGCATTGATTATGTGAACGTTCACTCGTGTTATTTCGATTTGCTTTGAAGGTATCGCATGTTAAAGAGGTTAAGCATGTATGGCACTTAGCATACATAAATTAACCCAACGGGAGTTGAACACGTGCACACCAGAAAGAAAGAAACATCTTCGCTGTTCATTAAGCATTGCGTATTCTGTAATACTAATTAACTGATTTCGTAAATAAACAATTATACAGATATGAGCTATTCAATAAAAAGACTGTAAATTTATGATTAATTGCAGAATAAATATTTCCTTCAAATCGATGGAAAGCCACGGTCTCTAACGTTAAAAGTTTATTTAAGGAAGTTAAAAATCGAAGTTTTCGAACGGAAAATGTAAATTATGAATAACAGGACTACAATGTCGTGAGGTTATGCAAAAAGAATTTAATAGATGTGCGCATTATAAAAATTAAACTTTTTAATATATGTGCTTTTCTAGTTTTCCTTTTAAACAGTGTTGTTTAAAAAAATATTTAAACACCATCAATGATACATTTAAGCATATTATATGTCAAACATGTCAGATTACATGTAACATAACTCATATATTGTATAACAGTTACGAGCAAGTATTATATTTCAAATATTTGGTTAACATAAATACAAATCTACCCGAAGACTTTTTTGTATTAACATTTACAATCATGTTGGGTTCCGACTGTCGAGCCATCCGCTACACATGAATAAATGTGGTCATTCTCTGAGAGTTTAGGCTAGATACGATGTGATGCGTATCCATAAGTTATCATATGGTATTGTGGGCTCGGTTGCGATCTGTTCACGGTTTGAAAATTACGGGTGCTACTATTTTGAATGGGTACACAATTTAGACTCGATCCGTGATCATCATTACAATCGTGTATGTGGAATTCGAGATAGGAACAATGACTTGACCTGAATCCTAAACTGACATCCCGATTGACTATTGTTTCAATAAATTCTTGCAATCGCAGCAGATCATAACAAAAAGAACTTTTATATGTTATTGACATTTACAGCGACGAATTGGAGGTTCAAATAAATAAGATGTGTCGCTCTTCATTTCGTAGCAATAAGATCTGACACGATTTGCTACATTAATTATGATCAACAATTGATTCAGGTTGAGCGTGTTAATCGCCGATTTTACATATTTATTTCGTACAATTCAAAAAGGTTTCATGCTTTATACGAGTGAAACGATTGATAAGATCAGACATAAGCTGATAAAGTCTGATAGGATCACCTCGATTAGTTCACGATTAAGATTTCAATTTTGGCAACAATGGAGGAAGTGGGGACTTGGCATAACGCTTTGTTTTGTTCTATATTTTGCGATTGAAACGATATTAAAGATATGCTTTATAGTAACGCACTTTCGTGGCAATCCCACGTTGGTGGGACTGCGTAAAATGCAAATGCAAACGGGAAGAACAAAATCGGGTTTAAAACGTAATCATTGGTAATGCATGAATGGTAAAGAGTCGCGTACCATTCCGTTTACTAGACGAATGCCATGAGTGCATGCCATAAAGAGCCCGTTTGGTAATAGTTCTTTTTTAGGAATCGCATTTCCGTTACAAAAATTATGTTTGCTCTTGCATTATCTGGTTAATGCGGTTAGTTACCGTTTTCAACAACTACATCACTTATAAAACTTAGTGGCATGAGTTAAGTTGCGAAATGTGGTTTGTCCACTCTGGAAATCGTTTTTTAATGGATTTTTGTATCGACCGCTTTGCCTTGAACACATTAAGAATACGAATCGGAAACGACGTATCCACGTGGCTTTGAGACAGTTTACACAGCGGAGTTTTAACATTTATAACATTCTTAAAATCCTTGAAATTATGAAAATCTAAAGTTCTGCCAATCGTTGATTCCAAATGGCGACGTTTATCATCCGCCCAAGAATCCGCCCACATTGTATTTACCTAAGAACTTCAAGTTTTCCCCGAGGCATTCCTAATCATGGACACATAGTCTCGTAATGTTCGATCGTTTGTTAAAGAAACATAAACAAATACTCCGACGAAACATCACCATACTCCGATGACGCATTTGATAGCATCAGAAAATCGTCATGTTCTAATTCTACTTCGTGCATAGTAATATGTTAATTAACCGATGCCAGCTTCTGTCGTTGTAAATCCCCTTTCATATATGGTGTGGTATGAAGCTCTACAGATGCGCGTCGCGTTCCTGAGAGATTCTGCGAGATTTGATCTCTAATGGCTCTTGCAACATATATTTACATAATGGGATGGGAGCTTNTATTTAAACACCATCAATAATACATTTAAGCATATTATATGTCAAAAATGTCAGATTAACACAACTCATATATTGTATAACAGTTACGAGCAAGTATTATATTTCAAATATTTGGTTTACATAAATACAAATATACCCGAAGACTATTTTGTATTAACATTTACAATCATGTTGGGTTCCCACTGTCGAGCCATCCGCTACACATGACTAAATGTGGTCATTCTCAGAGAGTTCAGGCTAGATACGACGTGATGCGTTTCCATAAGTTATCATATGGTACTTTGCGCTCGGTTGCGATCTGTTCACGGTTTGAAAATTACGGGTGCTACTATTTCGAATGGGTACACAATTTAGACTCGATCCGTGATCATCATTACGATCGTGTATGTGGAATTCGAGATAGGAACAATGACTTGACCTGAATCCTAAACTGATATCCCGATTGACTATTGTTTCCATAAATTCTTGCAATCGCAGCAGATCATAACAAAAAAGAACTTTTATATGTTATTGACATTGACAGCGACGAATTGGAGGTTCAAATAAACAAGATGTGTCGCTCTTTATTTCGTAACAATAAGATCTGATACGATTTGCTACATTGATTATGATCAACAATTGATTCAGATTGAGCGTGTTAATCGCAGATTTTACATATTTATTTTGTACAATTCAAAAAGGTTTCATGATTAATACGAGTGAAACGATTGATAAGATCAGACATTAGCAGATAAAGTCTGATTGGATCACCTCGATTAGTTCACGATTAAGATTTCAATTTTGGCAACAATCGAGGAGGTTGGGACTTAGCATCACGCTTTGTTTTGTTCTATATTTTGCGATTGAAACGATATTAAAGATATGCTTTGTAGTAACGCACTTTTGTGGCAATCCCACGTTGGTGGGACTGCGTAAAATGCAAATGCAAACGGGAAGAACAAAATCGGGTTAAAAAAGTAGTCATTGGTAATGCATGTATGGTAAAGAGTCGCGTACCATTTCGTTTACTAGACGAATGCCATGAGTGCATGCCATAAAGAGCCCGTTTGGTAATAGTTATTTTTTAGGAATCGCATTTCCGTTACAAAAATTATGTTTGCTGTTGCATTATCTGGATAATGCGGTTAGTTACCGTTTTCAACAACTACATCACTTATCAAACTTAGTGGCATGAGTTAAGTTGGGAAATGTGGTAAGTCCACTTTGGAAATCGTTTTTTAATGGATTTTTGTATCGACCGCTTTGCCTTAAACAAATTAAGAATACGAATCGGAAACGACGTTTCCATAGATAAAGTTTGTGGCTTTGAGACAGTTTACACAGCGGGGTTTTAACATTTATAACATTCTTAAAATCGTTGAAATTATGAAAATCTAAAGTTCTGCCAATCGTTGATTCCAAATGGCGACGTTTATCATCCGCCCAAGAATCCGCCCACATTGTATTTACCTAAGAACTTCAAGTTTTCCCCGAGGCATTCCTAATCATGGACACATAGTCTCGTAATGTTCGATCGTTTGTTAAAGAAACATAAACAAATACTCCGACGAAACATCACCATACTCCGATGACGCATTTGATAGCATCAGAAAATCGTCATGTTCTAATTCTACTTCGTGCATAGTAATATGTTAATTAACCGATGCCAGCTTCTGTCGTTGTAAATCCCCTTTCATATATGGTGTGGTATGAAGCTCTACAGATGCGCGTCGCGTTCCTGAGAGATTCTGCGAGATTTGATCTCTAATGGCTCTTGCAACATATATTTACATAATGGGATGGGAGCTTTAAACCATGAATATCAAGGACCGGGAGTGAGAGACGTGAGACGCTTTTATTTGTTTCCATATTTAACTTAAACTTGCGAATTGTTGAATCTGATTTTTGTTTTTAGAAATTTGCTTTATATGTTTATAACTTAATAATAATAAATTTATGTATATGATAAACTAAGTGTATCCTATATACTTGTGTGCACACCGATATCTAAGTCCTACTTGTATATGTAAATTTGTTTCGTGTTAAATCCGAAATCCAATTACATGATAACACCTTGCTAAAGTTATAATCAATGCTATTATATGCAAGTGATAAGCGTGGTTACGAACTAAGAAGGGATCATTCCTCGTTATTCAAATACGTGTCGACCTTTCATACGTCAATTCATTCTTCAATACATAGACGCCATAGCTCTGCAACTTGCATATGCGATTAGAGATAATATCTATCTTGAAGTGGTTTTAGCATAAAACCCTTGGGAAAATATACCAATAGCCCATTATCAATCATTTCATATTGTTTGTATTCTACGTCCACGTAAGAGCACTTGTAATTCACCTCGTTAAACTTGAACATAAAGTACATTCATATTCGTCAAAGGATTTGATTGAATTTAAATTAGTACGCTGCATGAAATTACCATATGTTTGCGAACGAATTAATGTATCTTAGTTAAAATATTAAAATATGTGTTGTTGTTTTTTTCAATAAAAATGAAAATTATAAAAAATCATGCTCGTGATGATAATGACATGAAAAATGGAGAGTTACAGGATAACTATCATCACATCGTTATAGACACGCTGTTTGTTTTCTATAATCACGAAAACAGTAAAGCAACGTTTTGATTATCATATGACTTGGGCTAGAAAACAACAACAAAGCAACTGCTATCTATGTACTATGTTTTAGTAGCATAACGTCGGTATTCCTTAGGTAAGATTGTCTTTTCCTCCGTTTGTAGATTCGATCAGAAATGTCCACACATGTAAACGTCACAACCCGCTACCACCACTTGAACCACCATCAACCACCAACAACAGCAACAACTTATAATATTACTACTAGTACTACTGATGCTACTATACTACTACCTTTACCGCTAATAATGATACTACAAATACTACTACTACTACTACTACTACTACTACTACTACTACTACTACTACTACTACTACTACTACTACTACAACTACTACTACTACTACTNTAGCGATCGGGAGGTCATGGGTTCGAACCCCACTGGGAGCGTTTCTTTGATCTCCCCCAAAAACACCAAGCACTGGTTCTAGTCCCAGGAAACGGACTCGAGAGCGTTTATATAAGCCTTTGGCTTTCGATGCAAAAATAAATAGGTTTAAACTAAACGACGATGATTTGCTTAAAAAAGACATGTTTTGCTTAGGTCATTGTGGACGGTGTTTAATCACGTTGCATTATAAAAAAACAAACAAGCGAACCTCTACTGATTTCCAGACACTATTTCTCAGCAGCGTTATGACACTATTTTCTTGTTGTTGGTTTTTGTAAGGTGCATGTCTTTAAAGTAAGTACATGGATTTCAGTTCTGAACAATGAAAATATCTCCTTTTGTGTAAAATTTAGACTTTAGTTCTACAATGTGACCATAAATTAAAGGTATTAACCTAAAATAATTTCGCTAAGAAAGAGGTGTGCTTTATGTTTCAGATTCGATTTTTTGGTAATTGTATTCAGTTTTCAAATGTCCTTTTATATTTGTTTAACAAGAACATTGACGTACGATATGTAATATCATAGTTGAAAACATATATTGTTCAGTGTTGCATTCGTATGCCTGCAAAATAAGTGTTAAGAACATTGGCTTTGTGTTGCTTCTAACCGCACACGCAAGCATATGACGAAACCGCATCATACTTAATATGAGAAGGTCAGGGGAAGTGTGTCAAAGCAATGCTTTGAATTATCAAAGCATGTTTGCTTACAAGTAGAAAATTGTTCTCGTATTATTAATAATAGTTTATAGCTTAATTTGTAGTTTGCTAGTTATTCGCGATACTTGGACTTCTCAATCAATGCAGGACCTTGATATAATTAACAAAAAATATAATCAAAGAACCAAATTTGTTGTTGTTTTACCACTAAATTGTTATGCTCGTGCAGTCGTTATTTGGAAATTGACATAAATCGCATTGGGAAGTTAATTGCATGAATTGTCATGTGTTTGTTTTGTAGAAACATTTGTATCTTTTATAAAATGATAATTATAAGACAAGTTCTTTCAATTGATTTGAATTTGATTGATTTGAGGTTTATACCAAGGAAAATAAGGTATTTTATTGAAAATGTCTGAAAGCATGAAATTTATACAAACCCAGCTGTACAGTTAATTGTATTTGTACGTAAGCCACTACGTAAACATGCAAATGCTTTGACACATAAACATGCTTGGAAATATCACAGCAAAAAACGATACCACGAAAGTTTACATACATGATCGAGTATCTTTCATTACGTCAATCACTGCGTGTAGTTTTCATTAGCAGTAGGAGTGGTTAGCACATGATTTTGCCAACATTCAACAAACAGCGAGAATTTATTTAGACTCTGGATTAAATATCGTTGAATATAAATGTGGAGAGAGGTTTGTTTTATTTACACCTGATTCGACGTCTCATTTTGCAACTGTTCATGCACCGATACGTCCTCAGTGTGAACATAGTGATATTTGTTTGTCGTGTAATATCCGATTACATCAGAAGCGAATTGGCCATATTTGAAACAAAAGTATAAACACTTATTTTAACGATTTAAATGGACACAAACAAATAATGATGAATTAGCTAGAAACCGTTCTCTCAATGTGATTGAATGGGCTTGATACCGTCTCTCTGATTGATTTAGCTAGACACCGTTGTCTCTCTCATCAATCATGTTTTTGTTTTATGAGTTGTATTGTATGCTATAGTAAACTTTATTACACAATATATCACACAGGATATATTACTTACTACAGCGAAATATTACGCAAGTAGTCCATTTCACCGAAGTACATATCCATAGTTGCATGAACCTTTGTGGATTAAATACTTATAACCTCTTGTACCAGGATATTTGAGCCATACTGACAGAATACTTACAAAAACGACATTTAGCCATAGGCAACGTACATAGTATATATTGTAACCAAAGTGTGCAGCTAATTTGTATACGACTTACTGTTCATAAGAAAAGACAAAACTTTTGTTTTGATTTTGATCAAGTTAAATAAAATCCATCTTGTATTAGACTTACTGTATAAAACATTAATACAAAACAAAAAAAGCGAAAAGGAATTGTCATAATACAAATAACTGACGCAGTATGAATACCACAACAATAATGCTCAACGTAATTGACGGGAGAACATAACAGTTTGGAAAGAAAACAAGCATCTGTTTATTATATACTCATCGTTCAAATCAATAAATTAAATAAGGAAACATACATTTTAATCAATATATACCATCGTTCTAATTGATCAGTTTTATGACGTTTGTATTCCTTTTAATCAGATTTTGACACAGACTCTTTCATTTGATCTATCTTGCAAACATTTTAAATGAGCTTTTTTTATATGTCATCCGTGTATTTTAACCGGACATGGATACTTTTGGTGTTACGTTATTCATCGTTCAAATTTAGTTCTAATCTATGTTGATTAATTTGGTCTTCTTAAATAGTCGCCTATAAAGCCTTATATATTTTATGCTTGCTTTATAATTGTAGTATTTCATGCTTGAAATGAATACAATATATTAATCAGTGACAGTATTGGCATTAAAGTGCAACGAACCAAGCAACGTGTTAGAAACTACTACAAACAAGCTAAGAAACCTAGTTAGAAACAACCACCATCCTATTGCCTTTAGCGTAAATATTGGAATAATGATATTAACGTTCACCTGTGTATTTTCTTATTGCTTTGAAGCTCTCGCACTGCTGAATAGGTTAACAATGTAGGGCGTTTATTATCCGGGAAAAGCACTGCGGGAGCTTTGAACTGGCACATGGGACGAATAATTCCAATCAACACACTACATGTATTTGTAAATGTTCGTGAATTTTGCATTAACAATTTTCTGATTAAATCCAATTAATGTACGGTTGTTGGTAATAACTTAAAAACCGATATTGTATTTAAAGGTGTTGAATACTGGACAGCGTTTAAAGAGAAGATGTGTATGTTGTAACGAACGTTACAACAGAATATTAAATATATAATGACAATGTTTGCGTTATCGTGCACTTATTTAGCAAACAGCGTTAAACGTTCTAAACGATGTGTATTTACAATATGGATTATTGCATTCAGTCTTGGTTTAAATATTGTTATTGAATTTCAAATTATAAAATAATTATGGCGTCATTAATGCCGATCGCCTTCTTTCTCGACGAGTGATGTAATTTATTTGAGTATATGGAAACAGCATAAAATCCGTTAAATCAAATTGATTCACGCGAATCGATGTATTAAAATGATGTTTGTAATACCTTTTATGCTTGTTTTATTCACAAGTACTTAAACCTACTGATTCACCCAAACCGAATTGACAATGGTACAAAAAAAAGTGTTGATTTTTGTTTTAATTTCATCGGTGTTTTAGATTTTCCACACAAGGTTTAATGGTTTAAAATTGCTAACAACCTCATGGACTGAAATCATTTAAACATATTAAACTCAATATTTGTTTAAAATCAAATTACAGTTCGAGTATGAAATGTTCCATGCGTGTTCATCCGTCTGAATTTGTTTACCTAGACATATTTATGAAAACCAATCTTGCTTAACATATTACAATTTATCCGTCATTTCTGAGTGTAACGTTTGATATAACGATAAACTAGGCATCACATTTAATGTACATACTAGAGTGCAACTATTCATTCTGAACCTCATTTTAAAGCAGCCGTTAAATTGAACGCATATTAAGCAGATAACACAAGCGGCTTACTCAACAAATCATTGGATGCACGACACTGTTTATTTGAATGGCCATCTTACGATCGTGCCTTCGGTTGATGGGTGTGTATATATGTTGTTGTTTTTAGGTGAGTAAGAAAGTGTTACTTCAATATGTAAGAAATTCGTATTCCTTATATAAATATCTGCAAGAAATAACAAATATATTTTGCTGATGTTTTTAATTATCGATAGCCCCTTGATAATTGGATAATAGATAATTTGTTTCGAAACATTGAATGCGACGATATGATGCAGTGTTACACAACTAAATTGCCCTTTGTGATGTTAATCAATACTTCTATCAGAAAAGTTGTATCTGATTAATTTGAAAGCTCACTAAAAGTGTTATAATAGACACGTGTAGAAGGACGCTGTAATATAGTTTAGTTTCTCGTTGACCATTACAGAAGACGAAATAAACAAAATACGTAAATGGTCAATACAATGCCTTACTTGCGTAAGCTAGGTTTTATAATAATATACAACCTCCATCAGCACAGCAGACATACATTCGTTTGTGCATATCTGTGAACTTTAAAATCAAGTCATGCATCATCAATCACTGTTGTAACATTGAGGATGTCTGTTTTCTGCTTGCCTTGACGTTAACATCTCTTATATCAATAAAGTATCTAGTGCTTATCATGCGGGTTATACTTATAAACAAGAAACCGTCGGAGACGGGTGATGCTCCCCAAAAGTTTTTTTTGTCACAATATTTCACTATATATTCAGATAAAAGGAAACGTCTTGAGGGGCATAACTTTGGTCAAAATAATACGATGGATGGTTTAGCAACTTAAAAGAACAGCAGATTTTATATTTTGTTTTCATGGACGTATGAAGATAAATTTCAAAGGGCCATAACTCTCTTAAAAAATCATCTAACCAGAACCCACTAATAACATGCGCATCTCCTGAAGGTAGTTAAGCTTCCCATAAAGCTTCATTTAATCCCAGTCAGTAGTTGGGGAGAAATAGCCAGGACAAGAATTGCACTATATGCACAGTTTATAGACAATTTCAAAGGGCCATAACTATGTAAAAAATCATCCGACCATAACCGGCTGATAATATGCACATCTCCTGTTGGTAGTGAAGCTTCCCATAAAGTTTCATTGAATTCCGGTCATTAGTTGCTGAGAAATAGCCCGGACAAGAATTGCACTATATGTACAGTTAATGGAAAATTTCAAAGGGTCATAACTCTGTGAAAAATCATCTGACTAGAACCCGCTGATAATATGCACATCCCCTCCTGGTAGTGAAGCTTCCCATAAAGTGTAAATGAATTCCGGTTATTAATTGCTGAGAAATAGCCCGGACAAAAATTGTGCACGGACGGACGGACAGACGAAGCGGCGACTATATGCTCCCCCCCAAAAAATTGGGGGAGCATAAAAAGCTCTTCGCTTAAACAATTCAAGAAAAAAAGTTCGCGCCATATTTGTCGTAATCTATACCGTTATGTTGTCAATGAGTACACGTATGCTATAGACCTACAGTTGTTTTATATAGTAATTTAATGTAGCGCAACCATACTAATTTCCTGCGTTTTCTTTGAAGATCGGCAATGATCGTAAATGATCGGTTATTTCCGAGGAATGAATTATATTTTTGTCAAACTTCGAATTTTGATGTATGTTAACGTAATTCCTATTTAATACAGTATTTTCACAATAAATATTTAATCTGATCCAAATATCATCTGAAAAATACGAAACAAATGTAAACTTGATTTCGCGAGAATGATTTTTATCTGTTTACTTAAGGATATCTAATTGTAGCAGCTTTTAATGTCAAGTTGTCGTGGCCCAGTGGTTAAGGCGAAAGACTAGAAATATTTTAGGATTTCCCCGCGAATCCTGCCGATACCTCATACTTTTTGCGACGCGATTTATTTCTGTTCTAACGTTATTTGATCTAGTATAGCATATACGCTATGTTTGTTGTTAAATATGTTGCAATTTGTATGCACATTCTTCAATGTTTAATATTAAAACAATGTAATGGCTAAATTGGGCGATTTATTGCTGAAAATACGAATCATGCATGTTGCATTTTAATTTGTGTTTACAAAAAGTAAACGGTTAATCTGTTTATTTCTTGGTATTTTTGCTGTATATAGTGTATCTATAAAAACTAAGTTAAAAATATAACCTAAATGAAGCTATTTTGAATTTTATGACACTTTGTTTTTAACCAACCCAATTTGTACTTGGCTGAAACCAATACATTTCATGGCGCTCTTCCATATATAAAAGATAAAAAATAAGGTCTGTAAAATAATACTTATTTCATCTTGTTTAAACTTTAAACATCCGTACTGCATCTGTACACACCAACTGCATGCCCATATTTGGAAATCTGGATAATTTATGGAACTTTCATATACCCCAGTGCGAATAAACTGGACAAAAGCCGAGCGTGGGGGTGGGTTTGTAAAAATCAGTTTATTTTTTTTTAAAGCACGGAAAGCCTACCTAAAAATGTGCATGTAGTTCAGTAACATGATGCTGATTAAGAAAATAATACATTAGATTATATTTGGAAAGGTGCCTATTACGGGTGCGCTAATGTATTCAACAAACCCAATTTCTACTTGGCTGAAACCAGTTACATATCATGGCGCTCTTCCATAGATAACAAGTCATACAAAATAAATGTCTGTAAAATAATACTTATTTCATCTTGTCTAAACTTTAAACACCTTTACTGCATCTGTACACACCAACCGCATGCCCATATTTGGAAATCTGGATGAATTATGGAACTTTCATATACCCCAGGGGTGCAAATAAACTGGACAAAAGCGGAGCGTAGGGGTGATTTTGAAAAAATCAGTATATGTTTTTAAAAAGCACGGAAAGCCTACCTAAAAATGTGCATGTAGTTCAGTGAAATGATGCTGATTAAGAAAATAATACATTAAATTATATTTGAATGGTGCCCATTACGGATGCGCTACCTTAAAGCTTCGTTGCAATCATAGCTCGAAACACCATTAAAGTATGATTTTAAATTACTATTCCTGCAGATGCAGTCTTTTGTGAAAACATGAACTTCTACACTAGGAAACAAGTTGGATGATCATATAATACCGCAGTGACAGATATCATGCCCTAGCTAAAGACCAATTTACGCTCATCGACCACAGTAGGGGGTCTGTGAAAGATTGGTACCGGATGGCGACTGGCTGTAAATGGTAAGCGATTGATTTTCAGATATGCCGTGAGACTTTGTCGTTAATAATTTGAAGTTTACAGACGTCGCGCCACTTAATGTAGGCAGGTCGGTGATTAATTGGCGACTGATCCTTGAATCTTTTTTTACCAAAGAATCGACTATGTCCAATATATGAAGCTTTTTTCGATTGCAAATATTACAAAGTAGAACGTAGAACGATACCATATGAAAATTTTTAACTAGTTTACTATTTATCGCAAACAACATATCTTCTACAATATTGCCATTTGCCATTTAGTACAATAGTGTGGTAACCGGATACGAAAATACAATGAGTCGTGTCAATTAACGATGCTTACATATAAAGGAATGAGTCGTGTCAATTAACGATGCTTACATATGAACGAATGTATAACGATGCTTACATATGAAGGAATGTATAACGATGCTTACATATGAAGGAATGTATAACGATGCTTACATATGAAGGAATGTATTTCATTTGATTTCAGGACATGACATGATTTAAAAGTAGAGAAAAAAAACGATTTAGTGTTTGTTTGAAGATTTGCACACTCTCACAAGGTTTGATCTAGACACTCGGCACCTGAATTGCCTATTGCCGCAGATCATAATGTGCTGATTATATTACGTTTTGTAATTTCCTGATATTTTAAACCGTTGTAGTTTTTATGAATGCCGAGCGCTCTATGGACGGAAACGCGTCGAACATCGGCAAAAGCTCGAGGAAATTACCACTCAGAAAGCAAACATCTGTTTAGTAATATTTAATTAAAACTATTACCCACTGGAATGTTTCAAACTTGTATAACAATTTGACAAATAAAAAAAAAACACCATTCTCATAGAAAGATTACGTGATTGTGAACATTATATAATACAAAAGTCGCTTATTTTACAAGTAACATCAACGTGCATTTTAACTGTCCGATGTCCTGATTAGACATGTCAATATCGATGAAGGTTTGCACACTGAAAGTTGCCAGTTAAATGTTGTGCTCTTTATCCTATATTTATGGATACAATCTGCAGGAGGGTAAATTCTAACGGTCATGCGTCCATTAAAGTGAGATTGCACGATTTTGTCAAATATTTATGAATTTATATAAAATTTGGTAAAAAATTATATTATACATATATTTCAATATAAATTTAAATAAAAGTTAAGAAGAACATGTGTCGAAAAATGCGAAATAAGCAAGATCTTTAATTCTGAAATCGAAACTGTCTGTACAGTCGAATTTGCCAGCATGTATACCATGCGTGTACGATGTGAATCTAAATTTAGTTTAAGTGCAGATTCGTTCATACGACACAAAGACACAATTTTGTTTCCTAACGATACCAATTTTATTTAGTTTGAATTCATCATATCAGCACACGTCATATTTTGTATGTGTTTAATAGATGAAATAAAGAGACGTTAGTCGTAAATCGTTTAAGCTATATAGCACCATATAATTGATGGTGCGTTGTCATTCATACAATATTCACGATACACTATATCGCATATAGCACCATATAATTGATGGTGCGTTGTCATTCATACAATACTCACGATACACTATATCGCAGAGTTGGATTGCCTGTATTTGGTTGAACACCAACAGTGATAAGTTGTGAGCATATTAGATGTAAAAAACGTTAGATTAAATAAACTCATATTTTGGATAACAATATCGAGCAAATATCACATTTAAATAGTGATAATATTAGTCATATACACTAGAAACATGGGTGGTTTTGAACTAGAGCCTTGATGAACACCGGCGAGAATTTCAATAAGACTTAAATGAGCTCCTGGTAAGATTACACTTTGATTACGATCAGAAAGATAATATGGCAAAAGCGATAATACAGTCGAAACCCGATGGCTCGAACTCGCCGGGACCGACAACAATAGTTCGAGCCATCCGGAATTCGAGCCATCCGATTTCTAATATACGTTTGTTTACTAACATAAGTCTGCAATACATTTGTGCCACCAGTTGAAGAGTATTCATACCGCCTAAACACCGTACTACTTCGGTTTACTTTCTGCTTTTGAATTTATAAGAACCAAATAAATACTTAATATTTTTATAAACCAATCTGTTTAAACAGTTACACATTCAATCAAACAAATATCATATAGTAAAGATATCAGCACGTTTTTACGTAGCACATATACGGATTCATGTAACAGCACGCTAAGAAACACAACATCCATAAGCACTATATACACACACATTGATTAAATATAAAACAGCATTAAATGTATTTACGTATTTATGTTTTATTGGAAGAATGACATCATGTCAGTATGTAATGCGTTCCTGAGTTGTCGTCGAAAAACGAAGCTTTCTATTCCATCCAGTTGAGAATGTTCATGCTGTGAGTCTTCGCACTCCTCGAGATATTCTCCGATTACATTAGTCGCTATCATGGCTGCCGCACGATTTTATACCGAATGTTATCTTTTACTCAAATCAATTAACGATTGAGTCTACGACATGTTTGCAATCGGTGTGACATCAATTATGGCGTGTCTTTAATAAAAAGGTCCTAATCGATTAACAGTTTAATGCGACCGAACCGAGTTCTAGCCAACCGAATAAAAGAAGTTGTGAAAACTGTGACCGGGACTGTGAAAACAGTTCGAGCCTATCGATAATTCGAGCCAAGCGAGTTCGAGCCATCCGACAAAAAATTATATGAATGTATAGCAATCGTTGCTTCGAGAAGAGTTCGAGCCAGTCGGAAATTCGAGCCAAGCGAGTTCGAGAGGTCGGGTTTCGACTGTATATTTCATTTATCTTATTTTTTCAAGTTTGCTTCTTCGATTTCTTTGAAATCTTGTGTAATAACAAGATCAAACATGGGCATATACATGTACACAATTGCCAAGAAACCAGTACGTAACTTGTTGCAAATTTTAATAATGTATCATCATAACCTTCAAAGTTGTATAGGTCAAGCGTTAGTTCTCTAAGTACTAGTGCAAACTATGCTATGGACATTCCGACCACGACAAAAAATGTTTGCTATTGAATATCGCTTTTCCCTTGCGACGCAATCTGAAAATCAAGTACTGTAACGATTTGTTAAGATGTTTGCGGCACAGATCCAATTCATTACTATTTATTGGTAAACATGAGCATGGTTGAACATGTGATTTATAACACGTGTCTGTTAGGTTCGGTAAGGTAAGGCTGATCCATTACACTCTTTCAAATTATTGTTTAACCAGCATAGTTTGATTGCTGTGGAACTTCCATGAAAACTTATCAGGCAAATGTTGAAGCTGCAAAACGCGTTTGATTTTAATTAAGCTTATGTATGTAAAAGATACTTGTTAACGCCTGAAGTAGCGCCACTGATTTTCTGATAATATTCCCTATGTGATTGAGATAAAGCCTAATTCTAGTGGAAATGAGCCGTAAAATGTTACCACCGGTTGTGAACAACTGGTAAAAAGATAGATGTTGATGCTGGAAACATCTCAACCTTCAACAACAATTCGTGATCAATATTATTGCAGCCCGCATAATAATGGATTGATTATGATGAACTTGCTGCGTAAAATAAAGTTAGCACATAAACAATCTGAGTTCATTGTAGCAATAACAAAAATGTCAACGCTAGATGTGGTCTGGTAACATAGATTTAACACGAAATAAAATGCTCATTTTATTTTTGTGTTGCACAATTTATTCCATTTTAATTTCCCGCAACAATATAATATTCATACGACCCACGAACATTAAATGGTACATGAACATGTGTTGAATATATTGTAACTCAAACAATAAAAATGAGCATTTGGTATCTATTTTACCAGAAAACATCTAGCGTTGAAAGTTTGGCTATTGCTATAAGGAATACTGCTTGTTTATGTGGTTACTTTATTTTGCGAAATATTTTACAAAATATTTGTTGATTTTGAGCGTTATAGGGGCTTTAAATAATTAGTTAATATTGCAATCGGCCGATATCACCCAATTGTTGCATTTCTTTCCTGGCGAGAAACAGGTATTTTTTGAATTACGCTAATAGTTTTACAAACCATTTGTAACAAGTGGAAACTGCATGTAGAAACTTTACGATCTATCACACCTAGGTATTAGTAAACATAAAACTATAAACAATACATCAAAATAATATGCATGTTGCACGTAAATAATCTAACTTCAAACACAGACAAACATAATTAAAAGAAAAACCACAGAAAAAAATAACACCATACACGCACGTGCATGACAATAAGCACTTTGATGTTACCTGATATCCGCTACAACATACAATAAAAGCCAAGACATTATTTAATTTAATTGACATTTCTCTACCTGGCGTTTGCATTATGCGAAAACATGCGAACCTATATTGATTTTTCAGACACTTTTTCTCAGCAGCATTATGTCACTATTTACTTAGTGCTGGTTTTTGTAAGTGCATGGCTTTAAAGTACGCGCACGAATGTCAGTTTCTTAACAATGTAAATATCTAATTTTGTCTTTAGTTCTACAATGTGAACATAAATTAAAGGTATTAACCTAAAAGGATTTCGCTAACACAGATGTGTGCTTTTCGTTTCAGAATTGCTATTTTGGTAATTTTACTCATTTTCAAATGCCATTTTATCTTTGTGTAATAAACAGGGTACGTACGATATGTAAAAGCATAGTTGAAACATATCTTGTCGAGCGTTGCATGCGTATGCATGCGTATGCATGCAAAATTAGTATTGAGGACATTGCTTTTTGGGTTGCTTCTAACCGCACACGCAAATCATCTAACGAAACCGCATCGTACTGAATGCGAGAAGGTCATTGAAAGTGTGTCAAATAACTGTATTATCAAATCATGTTTGCTTACAAGAAGAGAATGGTTCTCGTATTATAAATAATTGTATTTTGCTAAATTTGTAGTTTGCTAGTACTTCGCAATACTTGGACTTTTCAATCAATGCATGGACCTTAATATAATTTACCACAAATATAAATCAATGAAAAAATCCGTTATTGTTTAACCACTTAACGTTTATGCTCTATTGCAGTTGTTGTTTGATAATTGACATTTATCACTTTGAGAAGTGGATTGCGGGAATTATAATGTGTTTGTTTTGTACAAACCATGTATCTTTTACAAAATTATAATTAAAAGACAAGTTCTTTCATTTGATTTGAATATGATTGATTATACTAGATATGTCAAAAAGAGAGCCGAAGTTTTGTACCAAGGCAAAAAACGTGTTTTATCGAAAGTTTCTGAACTGATAAAAAATATACGAAGTAAACAGTCCATTGTATTACTACGCAAGACACTACGTAAACATACACATGCTTTGAAACATACACATGCTTTGAAATATCCTAGAGAAAAAAAACTCCGATATTAAGAAAGTTTACATAAATTATCGAGTATCTAGCAGAACGTCAATCACTTTATGTATTTTGCATTAGCAGTTTGATTGGTTAGCACAAAAACTTGCCGACATTCAACAAACAAAGAGAATTTTTTCACACTCTGGATTAAATATCTATGAATATACATATAAAGAGTTTTGTTTTATTTATACATGATTTGACGTTTCAGTTTGCACGAATACGTCCTAAGTGTGAACATATTGATACTAGGTTTTTGTGTAATGTCAGTAAACATCAGTAGCGAGGTGGCTGTATTTAAAAGCACAATATCAACATTTATTTTGAGGATATAAAAGTACACGAACAAATAATGATGGATGAGATAGACACTGTCTTTTGGATTGAATTAGATAGAAACGGTTCTCTCTCAGTTCGTTTGATGAATTAGCTAGACACCGTTTTTTCTCTAATCAGCCTGTTATTGTTTTATGAGTAAAATGCATGCATTATTAAACTTTAGTACACACTATATCACACAGGATGTATTTCTTACTACAGACACATATAACGCATGAAGTCCATTTCACCGAAGTAAATATTCATTGTGGCATGAGCATTTGTGGATATAATACTTCAAATAATAACCTTTTGTGTCAGTATATTTGAGCCATATTGACAGTATAATTACAAATACGACATATACCATAGGCAACCTACATACTCTATATCTTAAGTGTGCAGCTCATTTGTATACTACTTACTGTTCATACGAAAAAACAACACTTGTTTCATTTTAATAAAAATCAATAAAATAATAATAGGAAACATACATTTTATTTCAATATATACCACCGTTCAAACCGATCAATTTTATGACGTTTTTATTCCTTTCAATCAGAGTTTGTCACACACTCATTTATTTCCTCCTTACATTTCTTGCAAACGTTTTTAATGAGCTTCCTTTCTCGATATGTCATCCGTGTATTTTGAATGGACCTGGATACGTATGGTGTAAGTAATTCATAATTCTAATTTAGTTATAATCTATGTTGATTCAGTTTGTCTTCTTCAATAATCGCGTATAAAGTCTTATATATCTTATATTTTTCATGCTTGCTTTATAATTAAAGTATTACGTATTTCATGCTTGATATGAATACAAGAAAATAATCAGTGACATTGCTGGTATTTAACAGCAAGGAAGCAAGCAACATTTAAAACTTCTAGAATCAATCTTATAAACCTACTATCAGATTGTCTTAAGCGTAAATATTTGAGTAGTAATATGAACATTCCCCTTTGTATTTTCGAATTGCTTTGAAGCTCTCGTATGCTAAATTGGTTAAACATGTAGGGCGTTTATTATCCATGAAAAAGAACTGCGGGAGCTTAAAGCTTGCCCATGAGACGAATAATTCCAATCAACACACTATTTTAAATCATCGTGCATTTTGAATCAACAATTTGCTGATTAAATGTAATAAATGTAAAGTCATTTGTTATAACTTGAAACCCGATCCGAAATTCTTTCAATTTCAGTATGACAATTGTCAACTTGTATTCGAAGGTTTTGAATACTGGACAGCGTTTAAAGAGAAGATGTGTATGTTGTAACTATCGTTACAATAGCATATTAAATAATGTATGACAATGTTTGCATAAACGTGCACTTATTCAGCCAACAACGTTAAACGTTCTAAACGACGTGTTTTCAATATGGGTTATTTTATTCCTCCTTTACATGTTCTATTTTACATATTGTAATGTAATATTAAATTCTGTAATAATTATAGCGCCATTAAGGCTAATAGCCTTCATTCTCGACGGGTTATGTCAATAATTGTAATATATGGAAACAGCATAAAATCAGTTGAATCAAATTGATTTACGCGAATCGATGTATTGAAATGATGTTTTTAATACATTTAATGCATGTTTTATTTGAAAGCTACACATTTAACTTACCCGGATTGACAAGGGTAAAAACACAATTAAAGTGTTTGCTTTTGTTTTCATTTCATTGGTGTTTCCACACAATGTTTTATTGTTTAAAAATGGTAACAACATCATAGACTAAAATCATTAAAACTCAATATTAGTTTAAACTCCAATTAAAGTTCGAGAGTTAAATTGCCAAAACGTGTTCATCCGTCTGCATTTTGTTACCTTGACATAGTTATGAATACCAATCTTGCTTTACGTATTGCAATCTACCCGTCATGTATGAGAATAACGTTTGATATAACGATATAGAAGGCATCATAACCATCAGTTAAACACAGATTCGCACATAAGTGAGGTTCACGAAATATGTCACTGACTTCTATGATGTATCTTATTGATTCTATTTTAGAAGACAATTATGTAACCAGTTGTGCACGTAAACATTTATATATTTCTTAATGCTTTTGGCTGGACTATATAATATAAAATAAAATGTATAATATACCTTCTGAAGTATAATCATGAAGCGGTACAAAGAACCGAGAGCCTTCTAGCATTATAGTGAATTTCCAGTAATTCCAAAAACGTAATCGGACCAAATAAACATTTCGTAATTCCGTTTCAAAAAACGAAATCTTGCCCGCTGGCTCCGGGCACTATATTTTCTAATATTCCTTCGAAAGTCAAATTGAGAAATTAAATGGATTAACAGACCTTTGACGTGCATTACGCAAAGAAGAACACCATTTATGTTAAATAACATTGCCTATTAATTCTTCCTAAATATGCGTGTTGTACTTTCCAGAGAATGACACAACATAATGATAATGAGTGGGTTGCATGAAATAACCAAATAAATGGATAATTAATTCAATATAAATCATACACATTGTGTGCAGGGCACCAATATTACATTATTGTGAACGAGAAACACGATTTGTACGGTGTGTAATTAGAGATGTGAATATAGCACAAGCTATCGTTTATAGGTGTATCATTTTTGCGTCGTTCATGTGGTTGTCTTATGATATAAATAACATGCTGTGGACAAATTGAACATCACTCGAATTAAGGCAATTTTCTACGCAAATGTTCAATTTCAGCTATCACAATAAACGTTATGTCGTCAGTGATTGTTTATGGTATTCTATAATATCGTTGTTATTAATATTCCAATTGTACAAACTAGCTTCTCTGAAACAAGATCTCCTGGTTTTACATTTAGTATGTAACAAAATATGGCAGTCCTCTAAAATAAGTTCTAACATGATGGACCTGGTTAGTCGAAAAGCATAATATAGACGTATATAGCTTTATAACTTCAAACTATTGTAGTTCTAAAACCACAAGGTCAAGAGCTTAACTAAATGATGTTGAGCATGTTATTCTGGTCCTCAATAAGAATTTTTTAAATACTGTCCCTTACGTAAAAAGTACTCACACCCCGGGATCACATGATTTAACTATACTTGTATACATGTGTTACGTCCCATTGGTAAAATTCTTTTTTCTGTCAACTTTGTTCGTGGTGCGACATGGGGCGAGAGTAGCTTTAATTTGCATGCAGTATATAATGTTGTCCGAGAAATCGAGTTACAAATTATCTTGGTCCATTTGTTCTTTATTTAAGGCATACCTTTCAAGTAAAGATTTTAACATCGAGTATATTTTAAAAGACAGTGCTTGTATACTTTCTCGTAAACGCTAGGTCACATGACATTGTTACCTTCAAGATGATGAAACCACTGCAGAGTTAATTCATGTATTTTCATCATAGTACTTAGTTTAATGTTTTTTCCTTCTTCTCATGGAAAGACATCACAGTTTCACGTGAACCATGTAAATTACAAATGTTATTCCCAATTTTCAACTATGACATCCCATAACATCATGCTACCTTTTTCGACATGCGGCGTCGGTCGTATTTATTGTCACTATTGTGACGAATTCTAGTAAATCTTGCTTGACCATTGTAATGCGGTTTAGTACAAAATATTGAACGAACACAAAAACATGTTATTTTATTATGATAAATGAAAGTCTTCGAACAAATACCTTGTTTGATACCAACACGATCGGCTTGATGATCTGTGTATCAATGCCATCAGTTAATTGAACAGTTAGTGGCTCAGTATGTTTATACTATAATACAACTATTCATAATGAGCCGCATATAATATCAGCCGTAACATTGAACGCATACAAAAAATCAGGCGCTTATCCGCTCACATCATTGGATATACGAAACTGTTTATGTGAAATGCCATCTAGCGATCGTGCCTTTGGTGTCAATCTGTTGATGGTTGTGCATATATGTTGTTGTATTTGTTACAATTGAGGTAAGTACGAAAGTAAGACTTGAATCTGTAAAATGTATTACTATTCCTTTGAAACTCACGCAATAAAATAATAGGTGTTGTATGTTGCTGTTTGAAATGATCGATATACTCTTGATAATGGTACACACCACAACAACACTAATAAAAAAAACAGTCACACACAACATTACAGTTGTTGCGGATAAATACTGTTGTTTTTTTCTCTAAACATTAATAAGGATTATATGACAAAGTGTTGCACAACTGATTTGCCCTTCTGTAATTTTAATCAAAAGTTATATCAGAAAAAACAGTACCTTACTAATTTGAAAATAACGAGTATCTATATGCACCAAAGGTTCCAACTCAAGAGTTGTAAGCTCACTATAGTTGTTATAATAAACACGCACAAAAGGACACTGATATATATTTTAGTTACATGTTGACCATTACAAAAGACGAACTAAACAAATCGTAAATAAAAATACTTATATGAGCGACCAGATGTTAAAATACCTTACTTGCGAAAGGAAGGTTTTAAAAAAATATGCAACATCTATCAGCACAGCATACATACCTATCTGTGATCTTTGCCACCATGTAACAATCAAGTCATGCATCATCTATCATTGGAAGATGGACGATTACGTTTGTTCTGTTTGCCTTGAACGTTACATATGTTATATCAATACAGTATGTAATGATTATCATGCAGGTTATACTTATAAACAAGCGTATTCGACAAAAGAAAAAAGTTCGTGAAATATTTTCGTAATCTATACTGTTATGTTTTAAATGACTTAACGTGTGATATAGACCGACATATTTTTTTTCACTTTGAAGCCTCGTAGCAATCATAGTTCGTAACACCTTTTAAGTATGCCTTTAAAGGGACTGTCAACCACGAATGACGAAAAAAGAAAATTTCTAAAATACCGTATTTTTTTACAATTATTAGTTTATATTGATTAAAATATTGCTACTGATATATTACATTACTTGAAAAAAGTTGTTAAGTTTTCATATTTTCAGTATATTCGGTAATACATTTTACTGGGTATGTCTACCAGGTAACTACCAGTTAACGATAAATAACGCAAGTAGATTGATCATCATCGTCACGTGGTTAACCCAGGAATGCAAATTGTGCATGCGAAGTGAATTGTATATATTTTATATATAAATTGATCAATCTACTTGCGTTATTTATAGTGTGTATATCGTTATGTCAACTATTTTCGCGATGTTCTTTCGATTTCACATCGTGAAATTCGTTACCGAATATACTGAAAATATGAACTTTTTTCAAGTAATGTAATATACCAGTCGTGATATTTTAGTCAATATAAACTAATAATTGTAAAAATACGGTATTTTATAAATTGAATTCCAAAACAAAAACAACGTTTAACTTACCTTAAGCCGTTAATCGTTATTTTTCAAACAATGCCCTGTTCAAATCTAGTGTTAACTTTGCAATATTATGTAAATTTGTGAAAGGTGCACACTGTGAAACTAGCATACTGTGTTTATACCCTTTCGCGGAAACGTACGAAAATCGTCTCGGCATTTGGTCTTTTTCGGTCCATAAAGGTCCATACCAAATGGTAGATTTCGGAATTCACCTACTTAAAGATATTAAGTGTAAATAACATCGGTATTGTACTGTGTTTGCCGTATATATATAGGTAACGTCCGCGGTTTCCAAAATAAGCTTAACACTCAATCCCCAGTTGGACAACATAATGCCATACAAGTTTGGACCATGTAATGATTTACTGTCAAATACATCTGGGCAATCAGAAAGATTATGTCGCATAATGATCTTTTCCGAATCAAACAACAACGCATGTACTTGATTTGCGTTGGCTTGCGATCGATTTGGTGACCGTAATTTAAACGAGTGTAAGATACCTTTTACCGTCATCTGTATACGTTAACACATGTATCATCTATGCGATAATAAAAGTGGATCTGGCGCGGAAACAAAGATATGATTAAACACCGATAATTCTACAGTTTTAATAACTTGAATTCATCCTATCGGTGTTAAAATCCTTCTAGACCAATTTTAATAAGGCTTTTATTTTAAATATTATGTCAACATACTTAAGTTCTATAACCCAAAAAGAAGGGCAACGTGAAATTTTAAGCCAGGCATGTTTAATGTTTGTTGTTAAAATTTAATTTCCATCTGGTTTAAACGCTTTCGGAGCTTAGCTTGTTTTTACCTATATAGACAACTTCCGTTTTGTCAAAATTAACTTAACTGTGAAAAGTGTGATAGTAAATCTCCAGTTGCATTTAGAGATGCTGCAGAACCATCCAGGAGCTAAGAAGTGTAGTCGGCAAATTGTGACAATTTTTAATCTACGCCATTAATTTTGATTCCTTTAATTGTAGGATTTAGACCTTAGTTTCATAGACAATATTTCAGCGCAAAGCATGAAAATGTAACAACTAAGCGGATCTCGCTGTCTGCAACCACGGTATATAGGGAAACAATCTTATAAAAACATTGCATGACCACCGATACTCCGTCTTTATACAATACATTACACCATTCAATATGTCAGGACCAAAATTAAACCATAATAGAGTCCGACTAACAAATGTCCATGACAAAAATTCAAATGCCTTTTCAAAATATATAAGCAACAGAAGACCCTGAATATCGTTTTTATCTTTGTAATTAAGTACCCGTATATGTAAATGAGTTGTGTTCTCTCCTAAGAACCTACTCTTGGTTAATTCAGTGTGGTTATTGCTTATTAATTTACCTATGCATAGATTCAACCTGTTTGCTATGTATCCAGAATAGATCTTATGTACATTATTTAATGAAGTTATTGGCCACCAGTTCTGCAAAATCAGTCGAGGTGTATCTCCTTTTGGAATGCATGTAATAATACCTTGTATTTGAGTAACGGATCAATTTCCACTTATAAAAGAGTGATTAAGACCACTGCAAACAAACTTAAAAGTGAAAAAATGTTGGATGAAATTCCTTAGAAAAGTCACTTGTAAAACCGGATGAACCTGAGCTTGTATTATTTGGCATATTTAAAAAAAAAACAGCAGAACTATCTTTTAATGTGATTGGCCCTTCTAAACTATCTAACTATTCACTTGAAAATTTGGGTATTTCACTGTCATTTAAATAACTATTTAAATCTTCATCGATAATGTTAACATTTTGAGAATGGTATTCATTTTTTTTATAGAATAATGCAGTTTCTATTAAAATATCAGATTGGTTATCTAATACAGTTCCGTTTTGATTAATTAAGTTGGTCATTGTTTTTGTCGTATAATTGTTCTTTTCAAGGTTACAAAATAGTTTTGAGGGTTTTCAGCATTTTGAACCCATTCCGCTCTCGACCTTACAGATTAGATATCACCTAATAGATTATTACTATGCTTCCACAAACCCCAACCATGGTTAAAATAAGTGAATTGTAAAGACATGATTACCATTTAGTGATCAGATTGGAAGCTTGGTAGAATATTTACATCGAGAAATACTGGTAATAAAAGCATTGATAAAAGGAAACAAATCAAGCCTAGCTTGTTGAATGGGGCTTGTTCGTCTCCATGTATATCGTTTCGTAAAAGGATAGTTAACTCTGAAAGGGTCGGAAAGATTGCGTTGCTCAATATGCTTGAAAATCGTTTATCAAGAAAAAATCATTACCAATCGTGTCAATGTTCGCGAAAATATTGTTTAGAAAGTCGAAATATCAAAATTGGGCCCATTTGTAGTTAGATTGTTAATCTGGTTTCTCCGTGATTTATATCAAGCAAAGTAGTTTCCTTTGTCATCATAATAAACGTTATGTATTGTGTACTCCACTTTCTTAGCAACATTGCAACACCGCGGGAATTGGAGGAGCCATAACTCATAAATAAATCTGAGTAATTAGTTTCATATTGCTCGCATAAAATGATGTTAGTAAGTAAATGATATCATAACCCAATTGTTCAATTCAGAACGATGGGAAGACACGTTTCAAACGTTTATAGCAAAAACGTTTAAAATGTATTTAAGGAAACTAAACGAATTGTATATTTTTCTATTTCAATTTCGAATAGAAGAATAACATTTCGTTAAGTTTGTATTAAATAAGGAACCGTTTACAACGAAGTTCCGTAAATGTACACATCATTTATAATTTTAAACGTGTTAATATAATGTGAGTTTACAATTGTTATTTTAGAACAGTGTTTGTGATTTAATGTGCCTTCGTTTTTTTAAACAGTAAAATGTAGGGAAAATGTTACGTGCTGTACTCATTACGCCATTAATTATTTCGTTTACTTAGTAGACGGGTTGCTTGATTAGTTGCATGAGGATATTGATTCAGTTTTTGCATGTTAAAGTTGCATAAATGAAATGAAGTATGTTGATAACATCGTAATACTATACTTAATTTAAAATATGATAGCATTAAGGTGTGTAATTATTAACACAGCGTGAAGTTCCTCCTATCAAAATATTGGGTGGTGCTTGTTTAGCGAACATTATGTAAAAAAAATATAAGATCTAATGGTACTTAATATGTATAAGCTCTGTGATAGTTGTTCGAAATACTCATATAAATACGTTAAAACACTTATGCATGTTACATGTTCAGTTTATTGTAACAATTGACATATTTTTAAAGATCGTTCAATTTTTAACATAAATCAGCACATTCAATTTACGCGCAATTCACGGTTCCTCTCATTTCATATATAATTACCACGTGCTATTGATTGAAATGGCTGAACTCAATATACACTATTTTGTATTTTGAATAACTAAATGTGCATGATCAATAATGTATATACTGTCTTTATAATTATTTATGATTAATTTCAAGACACATGTAGACTGTCTGATATCGTTTTAACTAAATAGTTCAAGCTGTTGCCGAATATAGATGAGAACTTGTCAAATGAACTAAATCTGATTAGGTCAATTGAACATGCAGTCTGATACATGTGCATTTGTCAATACTGAGCTGCAATGATGATTTATTTTGCATAACGCATAACAATCTTATCTTCTGGGAGTAATGGGTGTAATTAACAATAGTTGTTTTCACTATACACTTCCGCTGAACTGAGATATGGACATAAAGATTCGCAACGAAATGTAAAGTAGGCATTCTATCACCGATTATTATGTAGTTCCATGTTAAACCAAATTAAAGTCGATTCTCGACTTCGTGAACATTATTGATAATAAGTGAATATGTATATGTAAGCTAATCAATATCAAGCAATCATGCTACTCCCCGACTGCAATTAATATCTGATACACGATTTACAATAGGTCGAGTTTGATTGTATCAATCGATTATTTGTTTAACCGTTTAAAAACGTTCCACTATTATCGCGAAAGACACGATGGACACGATCATATAATATCTGATAAGATCTGATAGGATAAACACGATTAGTTCACCATTAAGACTACGATTATAGTCATGGCGCAAATCATGATAGTGGACAGCATTACAATTTAGTTTGACCCTCATTTTGCGATTCATGAAATGCAATGAATCGCAGATAGAATATGCACGCGTTTGTTAACTATGAATGTCAGTATTCTTACAAAATTAAGAGCTCTGGTGCAATGTTCAGACAATTACACACAGATGTTTCCAAACGAAAGCATGTTATGCACTCATATTTGCACAGGATCATTTTCAAATGCTAAAGTCCATTTGCTCATCCTTAACTGAGGACATAGTTATCATCATCAAACGTAAATATCATACATTATTCAGGTTTCTTCCATTAAATTGCTAAGTTTCCTTGGAACTTTAAGTCAAATACAGTATAAAGCCGATCCCGTTTATTTAAGTACAATGGGTGTATTGATCACAATCATTATTGACGAATTTCTTCCAACAATAAATGGAATGGATCTGCCTGTTTGGTAAACATTAAATTTGTAATGCATTCTAATACCAAATGTCGGCCTCGTGAATACTCCTTTATACAGCATCGTTACATATATCCCAGTAAGATGTTTATTTATCAGCGCTTGGGAATTACCACCATGTTTAAACTTAATGAAAGCAAGAACAAATACACCATGGAATAATTCTTTAAATTATATGGAAACAATCTTGTTACGGGACAAGACAAGTATCAGATATGGTACTGATGCGTACTTATGCATTATTATTATAGTTGATCCTCGCTCTGTGAAAAGGGGGTTTAATGCATGTGCGTAAAGTGTCGTCCGCACAGGCTAATCAGAGACGACATCTTCCGCTGTTATGTTTTTTTTTTGTTTAACGTAAGTGCCTTCTAACCGAGAATCCCGTTAAGGCGGAAAGGGTCGTTCCTGATAAGCCTGAATGAAACCGTTACACAATGTTAATAATAGGTTTCTGTTAATCATATAATACACGTATCACAAGATCGTAACACGCTTTGAAACATGGTTGCGAAATTAAGTGTCTTTTCAATCAAACAGATTCGTATTTGTGTCGTGTTTGATACTTGTTAACATGTAACAACATTAACTGGAAACAAATAATACATATAACTGGTAAAATATGCATAGACATAGGAAATGCAGTCGCGAAATTTCAATGTATTCGACAAACATGACAACACTCTTTAATTGTTGTACTTGGTACATACAATGTAGCATTATCTGCTTGCAATCTGTGTTAGTCTATTCTTACACGTTTGAACTGCCACATCAGATAGAATAATACAGATGGACACTTTTTTATGACTTGCCAAGACATACAAAACAACAGCTCTATACATAAGATATTGTGTTATTTGATTAATGCCATGGACATTTTTATGAGAAAAAAAATGGGCGGAGTTATATGGAAGTGAAAACTAGGAAAATAAAACCAGGTTATACCAGAAATCTACGGTCAGGTCAATATGTGAGTAAGCCGCATACCAATCAATCCTCCAGACGAACGTATATATTTTCTAAAGATTTTAAAGATCAACCTTGTCATTATCCTTAATTGGTATTGCATTTCTGTTGAACAGTTTTCCCTCTTGCATGCATTATCTTGTTTATTCGGTTGGTTATTGTTTTCGGCAATGTCATTGCCGGACGAGGATAGCGGCAATAGTTCAATGGAGCAATGTGTATCGGTTTTGTCTACTATTGACACGATTATTTTACAAGCCTTTGTATAGGCCGCAATTGGACTATAGCACTTAGATGTTCAATCGGAAACTGAATAGCTATTATCAGAAGTTTGTGGCTTAGTAATAGTTTTCCCAGCGGGGTTTTTAAAATTCATAACATTTCTAAAATCGTTGAAATTAATTCACAGACACTTTATTTCTGTCAATCGTTGATTCCTAATGGCGACGTTTAGCGTCCGCCTTAATTTTCGCCATTTTATCTGCCTCTTAGTCTGTTCTTTCAGTATCGCCCGCGTTGTTCTTATTCCTGGAAACCGAGTCTCCCAATGTTAAATCGCTCGTTATAGAGTCAGAAACAGATGACCTTCTAAAAAAAACCTAAAACATCGCCAGATTCCGACGTCGCCCTAGATAACGTCGGGGAATCTTCATTTCGGATTCTTCTTCTTCTTGCATAGCACATAAATCTGCCTATGCAAGCTTTCGTCGGCATGAATCTCCACTCGAATATCTCGTGGCTTTAAGCTCTACGGCGGCCAAGGCTGCCCGTCGCGTTCCTGGAAGATTCTTTAATATGTGATGTTTAATGGTTTGCGCAACACCCGGCAACGATATCCGGGAACGGAATGGCAGCTTTAACCCGTGGAAATGAACAAACCGAAGGGAGCAACGTGGACCACGGTTATGGGCTTGCATATTGAAAATTGAATCGTCTAATTTAAATATAAATTTGCGCTTGGCAGGAGTTGCTGAAACAATAAACGTGTATTTAGTTTTGTGTCAACAACACATATATTGATTTGAGTTAAATGTTATGTAGATCATTTCGTGCAAATCTATATCATCGTGATATAAATAGAAGTGTATTTAAGTGTTCAATGCAAAATCCCAGTCCTATGGAAACTCAGCTAGAGTTTTTGATAAAGTGATATTATATTACTGTACGATACATGCGTGGCAACTTACTAGGTAGGGATATTTCCTCATTCCTCAGATACATGTCTACCTTCCATTCGTCAATTCATTCTTCAATACATAGACGCTGCAGCGCTGTTACATGCATCTGCAATTAGAGATAACACCGATCTTTGCGTGGTTATAACATAGAACACTCTGGAGAACCATCTCTAAAGCAAAATGTCGATCAGTTCATATTGTTTGTTTTCTACCTACACGTAGAAGCATTTTGAACTCACCTCGTTAATCTTCAACACAAAGTACTTTAATATTCTCCAAATGATCTGATGCGCATGGAATGGACGTTAGTGCTTTGAATATCAAATACCACAAATGATTTTGAAAAGAAAACACAACAATTACAATTGTCCTGGTTCAAATGTTCTACACGTTATCTTTTATATAAAAAATGATAGTCATACAAATAATGATCGTATTTTTTGTATTGCATGTCAGATAATTGGTAACATGTTAACTATCATCATACCATTGCAGACACGTTGTTTGTTTAACAAACAAAAAAGAACAAATGCGTCTGGATTATCAAGTGATATTTTTTTGCGCATGAAAAATCGCATAAACTTTTTAATATGTACCATATATGTTTGTAGCATCACTTCTGTATCCCTGAGAGTGCCCTGTATTTTCTTCTTACGTTTGTAAACCATTTTCAATCGGAAATGTTCACAGAAACTATAAGACCTGCAAAGAATACACGAGTTTGCATAAATAAGTAAACTTAACTCTACCACTACTACTGATGTGAATGCTGCAAATGATACTATTCCCACTTCTGCTATATACTTCTACTAAATACTTCTAGTACTTCTCTAACTTCAACAAAAACACAAACAGCAACAAAACCATTAACAGCAACAACAACAACAACTACTTCTGCTACTACTACTACTACTACTACTTCTACTACTACTACTACTACTACTTCTACTACTACTACTACTACTACTACTACTACTACTACTACTACTACNCCTATTATAAACCTACTCGGTAATTAATTTGTGATGATTCTGATAACAAAACTATTGGGTTGTGAGAATAGCATCGGTGTGGCTATAAATATATCCTCGGGTAAATAAACTGCCACTTAAAGTAAACTCGTACATTAATGAAACGTAGACAAGCACACATGTAAATACTAGCGTATCTTTTCTTCAACGTCTTTACATCGTTGAAGGACTTTGACATATATTTTCTATTTAGTGTTTGCCTTTTAAACATATTTTAAAAACTGACATTAAGAATATAAATCACGCGTGATATAGTTTAAGCAGACGTGACACTAGCAGAAGACAAAACCAAGATACAAACATGTAAAACATAATCTTACGAGTGTATTGTGTTTTGTATACAAATAGACACAAAAATAAGCTTCTTAAATGACGGAAGTCAAGACATCAACCAACATCATTGTCATCATTGAGCAGTAATATATGATCTGCCAGGTTCAATGAATATCCGAAATACAATTAAATATCGTGTTGGTCTCTAAAGAGGGGTTTGTTCTCTGTATTGTATGTATGGAATATTGATTCGAACATTCACAACTTGGCAATGTCAGTCAAATTATAAAGCAATTCCAATTGTAATGTTGATTAAAACATTTTCCTAATACACAGAAACTAAAGTAACAGTTAATGATATTTTAAGTTACAGTAATTATTATTTATATTACACCCACACAGTCGCTTAGAACATCGCTATAGTTTCGCAATGAAGGAATTGTAGGCGCCCCCATCAATGATGTTGGTGGTTCCGGTCACCATTTTGGACAGATCACTCAGCAGGTACAGCACTGGGCAAGCAACGTCGTTCACATCCGGTATCCGTTGGCACGGCGTTTGCTCCTCAAGTTGACGCTTAAGCTTATCTGCTTTTCCGCTATGAAGTAAAGCGGTGGCTCCTTCGGTGCTAACATATGTTGGGTTGACGGAATTAACGCGGATACTGTAAGGACCGAGCTCCAGCGCAAACTGCTTGGTGATCATGTCAAGCGCGGCTTTGGAAACGCAGTACGGCATGTTGCCCGGAAATGCCTGCAGTCCCAGAATGCTCGATATGTTTACGATGGATCCCGTCTTTCCGGCGTTAATCATCTTCCGAGCGACAATCTGGATAATATTAATCGTTCCATAAACCTGAATATCAATCGCATGAGATATCATGTCATGGGTACAGTCGATTGCCGGTACAAGCTGATCACTGTATGCCATAGCATTGTTTACAAGGCCATCAAGAACATCAATGTCCTTTAGTTTCTGTTTCACAGATTTCAGATCACTAATATCGACAACTATAGGGACTATATCCGGATATTCCTCCATTAAAGTATCCAGCGGTCCTTTTGACCTACTCAGGGCATACACTTTACACCCTTGCTTGTGTAAGGAGAGTGCGATCTCTCGACCAATGCCACGCCCGGCGCCGGTAACCAAGATCGATCGGCCCTTAAGGTTAAGATTCATCTTTTGTTTTTCAAAATGCAAAATGAAATTCTTTCTTAACAATGTTCCAATTCTTACTAACAATATACTGAATGATATCGACTGTTATTTCGCGTGATATTAATACCGTCGCTATTATCACAAAGCAGATTTGTGGTCGGGTACATAAGTTTACTTTGCATAATTATTATCTAATCTTGTTCTGAACGCCGCAGATGATTATGAACGGTCTCACTCCTCTTATCCTCCTGGACATGCTTGTTTTAAACTTGACATTGGTTTGTCCTTGGTTTGAATGCAAGCCGAGTCATTTACTATTTAATCGAAATGATAAAGTTGTCACACGTTTGTTTGTTTAACACCAATTTAATCATAGTTTGGTGTTACATTGTAAAGGCGCATAATTTGTTTTCAAACTATTAAATATATTTTTCTGTAATTGATGAAGGGTTAAATATAAATAGAAAACTTAAGTACAAACTCGTATTTGCCAGACATCATTGCATGTAATAATGCCAATCTGATTCAACTCATCAATGCAAAGCATATACTATTTTGACGTGTGGATGTTTTTCTAACAAGAACGAACTCGTAGCTTATGTTACCATAATATAGTAAAACTTTTGACGATACGTTACGCAAATAAATCAACAGAAGAGCCCATAACACGTTTCCATATCAAAAATTATTAACGGGCACCCATTTTTAGCGAATGAGTTCAACTGAACAAGTGCTGAAAACGGGTTCTTTACTCTATTGTCTATTGGTGTTGAAGAAAAGACAACCAAGAAACAAACATGTGGTATCGTGTGTCATTTGTTCGTTGAATACTTGCAATCTAAAGTTCAATACCCTAATCAATTTCACGTTCGCAGCCTTACGATAAAGCGATTGAAGGACATAACGGTAAATTTCAAGGTTATACTAAATTACATGTGTATAAGTTATAAAACAAAGAGCAATATCAAAGCAACCTTAAACTAGTTTGAATTTCAATATGTTATGGACAAATTTAATTTCGATGTTCAGGCTATTCTCTTTATTCTTCCTTAAAGTCTTTCTATTACCACGCTTTTATTTGATGTTCATAAAAATGTCATAAAAATAATTTTTACTTTAATGAAGTTATTTTTGTAGATTTAATAATAATTATGTCATCGTCGAATATATTCAATGTTTACGAACTAATTGTTTAATTTAAATACAATTTGCACGTTTCCCTTTTCCGTATGAATGGTATGTTACTTCGATATAGTAGTCTAGTAAAGGTTTAAATAAGAATAGAGACGTTTTTAAGTACTTTATTAACCAACAAGTACCGATATGTTGAGTTAAAAAAAACAACATAATTACTTTAAAAGTTTATATTTTGTATTGTATTTATATATTATCTTATCTCGATGAAACTTATGCAAACCCCAGAGAACAGGTATGCTCCTGAGATATACACGTAGCCTTAAAAAAATATCTGAGGACGTAAACAATGGTCCAGATACTAGTGAGAAGATGAGCTGACCTAGCTTTATTTATTTGTTTTGAAATAAGTGTTCTGTATTGTTTTAATCTCTAGCCAGAAACACATGTACATGTACACATTTTAGGAAAGTAAAGTTTAAGACATATGACCGATTGCTGTACAATACAGGATAATACATTCAACACATCATCAAACATAAACAATGATAAAAGCTAGGGTCACTGTCTTCAAACGGTCAATACGGAGCCAAGGGTGGTAGTAGTGATGGTGTTGGTGATGGGGTGGTGGGGGTACATTGTTAACAGATTTTCGTATTTGTGAAAAAAATTATCATTAAATCAATTACCAACCAAAACTGTAATATTATGGATAGTTCTTAATAATTTACAATGCAAAGAAAAGGAAGATAAAACCCCAACCATGTGCCTGCCACGGGGATCAAATAAGGACCTCTGGAAGCAAAAGCTATCTAGGTACCATAACACCACACAGACTGTCGATTTGTATGAGTGAATTTAACCTCTATGTCGGTTATACCCGTTTTTCTAAATCATCAATGAAAAGCGTTACAAATTCATAAGAATTTGTACGATTTTCATTAATGATTATCAATAAACGAACATATATTGTTTAACATTTTCTTAGTAAGAAGTATTTTTGTTCTTGTTTGAATATAATACCTACACTCTTTTGTTTTTGAATCTATGACATGTTTTTTGAAAAATGTCATTTTGTAAAACTGTGTCCTTTTAAAGTCCCTTAAAAAGGGCCTAAAGAAACGCTGAACCTTACACTATTAATAAATAACAAAATATACATTAACCTCATCGCCTTGCAATTCAAATAAAAAAGCAATAAAAGAGAATATACATTCGATTTCAAAGGAAATATATTATAAAAACATATTCTTCCTCCAAAGGGGTCCAGCTTATAAATGGTTTGAATATTTAATGTATATGTTACTTCTTTACAACTTAGTTTGACAACAGAGAGTATTGCCAACATGCGGAGTGTTTCTCACAAGTGTTTCGCACTAGAGGAACTGGCACATAATTTTAACAACCTAATAACATGGCACAATTCTTTATAAAGATTACAAAAAATATCGCCACATTGTACATAAATAACATGTCACAATTAAGATTACACTGACAATTATATACTTCTTTTATAAAAGTGCTTATGTTGTGCGTTATAGAAATGTTCGTATAATTGATGATCAGCCTTCTATTTTTTAGAGATTTTCAGACCTAGAAAGAATGTACCGATAAACAAGATGAAAAATTGTTTTCTAACGACTTTATATATTAAAGTTTGATCAATTACGGACAATTTAAGCGCACAAGCAAATAATTCAAAAATCATTTGAATGAACTAAAAAGCTTATCAGTATTTGCACAGCTCTCGTTATTCAAACCCATGTCACCCATCGATCTTCATGTTACTTGCACAAAAGTGTGTATTCACGAAACGCAAACTCGTCGCTTGCCAATAATGTTTGAGTAGCAATAAAATAGCACGGTTGTTCAAATCATTATACCTCGTAGTTTCTTTTATTGTGACAGAATAGGCCTGAACTGCTTATAAACATATAAAAATAAGGTTATTATATTTAATTGATTTTCATGTAAATTATTTATTAAAATCGAAATCAACCGCATATGATAAGGCCTAGAAAATCCAGAGCAAGTTTTCTTGGCTTTTATTTAAGAAGCATTGACCCATGAGGAACGTACACTAAGTAGGATAAACATTTATTCTGGATTTGATTCTAAAAAAAAAAGATGAATACATATCGTATAGATAAAAGGATATTCTTCAGAAAACAAAAGGACACTGATGATCCTTGAACTCTCACCTGATAACTGTAGCTCACTGTAATAATACTCGAGACCTGAGGTTGGGGGCTAGTTTTGACGACAGGAGCATTACTTGATCATATATTGCTATATACGTATATACAAAACATTCCACACCACCACACAGTTGTACCCCACATAACAATATAAAACTTGTGACCCCGGAATAAGACCACTTTTGATCAATTAGGCATAATTTGAACAATTTTATACAGAAATTCTAGATTATAATACATAACAAATAGCCATGGGTTTTTCGGTTTGTGACAAGTAGATTTTTACAGGGTTTCACAACATAATATCAATGTTAAACTGGTGACTCCGGAGACGAGGACACTTTTGACACATTGGACGTAATTTGGAAAAGCGTTGTAGAGAAGATGATAATATATACCAAATAGGAAAGCAACATACTTTGTCGTTTCAGATAAGAAGATGCATTACATTCCCACCATGAGTTTATGTAAAACTGGTATCCACTAGGGACGTGACCACTTGTGACGCCATGGGCATGATTTGAACAAAATTGGTTGAGGACCTCTAGATGATGCTTCTAATCAAGCATTGGACTTTGCGGCTTCATATATATCTTTATAAGAAGATTTTAAAAGGTTTTCTCTCTAGAAGTCTATGTAAAACTTGTGAAACCTGTGACACTTTTTTTTATCACAGGGGAATGATTTAAACCAACTTGGTTGAGGAACATACCAAAGACCTAACCTCTTGTCCTTGATGTTTCAGAGGAGATTTGTTTTAAGTTTTTTTTACTATATGCATATAAAGAAAACCAAGTTTTACCCACATGGCTGGCCAATTTAACCCCGGAGATATGATTTTAACAAACTTTGTGAAGGAAAACAATACGATGTTAAATACCAGTTATTAAACCTCCGGGCTATGCGGTGTCAGAGGAGATTTTTTTTAGAGTTTTCATTTTTAAAACCTTCCTTTTGGTAGCGTTACTTAATTAATCAACAATACGAACCATTTGAGCAATTGTTTTATGGAGGACAATCCAAAGAACATTCATGGAACGTTTCGTCAAAGTCTGAACAGCGGTTCAGCTGGAGATGTCGTTTGAAGAAAACGTTGATGGACGCACGGACATTCACAGGGACGGACGACGCACATATTTGTATCCCAATAGCTTTCCGTGAGCACTTGGCGCTCAAGTGAGCTAACAAGATGAATATATATCTTCTAGATACAGCTTACGATATACTAATGCCCAGTGTTTGTCCTCGAATTGTGGTAGTTATTGCTAAAAAGTACCCATGACTTAAACACATTTTTATTTTCTATTGTCACTCATGGATGACATACTAAAGGCAGAGTATATAGTTTTTGAACCGTTATGTCATTATGTCAGTGTGCTGTGGCCGCAGCTACTATTATTTTCGTTCAAAAATGATTTACTTTTCTAGCAATTTTCCACATCACGACGTTTATTTCCAAAATCATTATGAAAGCATTTTATTGCAAATACGTGAGCAATAAAGCTGTGTTTAAAGTGATCGGTTCGAAATATTACAGTTATTTCTAATTTCTGTGCAGCGAAGAGAAATATAGAAATTGGATTCTATTGCAATAAAGAGGCCAAGTACAAGATCTGCTTTAAAGATTAAACTTTGTTTTAATTACTTTACAAGATATCCAATACTTCGTCCATGTTGACAAAACAAATCTGAAGACTATTTTCCTGTTAGAAATGTTATTCTCTTTGTGTTGTTTTTTTCAATTGGGTATACCTTTATCTTCAAAATGGCTCCGTGATATATGTATCAAATCCGATTTGACAATATAATTCGATAAATACTTTCAGAGCGTTCTTTCCGAAGCTTCCATTTTGATTGTTGTTGTACAATGCCTGGATATTAACCCATTTATGCCTAGCGTCTAGAAAAAAAGGCATTGGCAAACAGCGTAGACCCAGATGAGACGCCGCATGATGCGGCGTCTCATCAGGGTCTGCGCTGTTTGATTAAAGAAATTGTTCTGTAAGAAATATTCTAAATATAGAAATAAATATACTAGACATCCCAAATTTTGGAAATAAATTGATCCAATTTAGAAGGATGGGAGAGTCCACTAGGCATAAATGGATTAAGGGTTGAGTCCTGCTTGTACAGCTCAAATTCCCATTTTATATGTACGTATATGTATGAAATTATATAGGCCGTCCTCGTATCTTATATAGCAGTGGTGTTTATTAAGTACTGATTACTTGAGACCAGTTGATAATGCTTACGCTTATCATGATAACAAAAAAACTACAACAACAACAAAAGAACATCTACGCATTACCGTTTTAGTACATATTTTTTCGTATGGTGTCTTTATATGATAGTTGGTAGTGCCATGGAGAACGTATCACGTGACGTTTATGCATTAAATTCCTCTAATAGCAAGCTTTTAAAAAACATTTAATTCATTTCTTAAAACTCAAATAGTTATCAGTGAAATGGACACCATGAGCATACATGAGAGCAAATGCCACTTTAAAATGAATGGCAGTATTTTCTACGGAATGCTGCTTTGTATGCAATAGTATTGCCTCAGAATAAACGTCGATGGTCTATCACTATATCAGTAAGTGGAAGCGATCCAGTAAAAAAGTGTTACATGGAAGAAGTGTTTTGTGTATCGCGTGGTAGACAAATTGTTAGTTACTTAGCAAAATAAGTGTGCATGGCATTTAAAGTCAACTCGTACATTTGTAAAACGCAGATAAGCACCCATGTAAAAACTCTCGTATCTTTTCTTCCACGTCTTTATATCGGTGAAGGGCTTTTGCAGATAATTTCTATAAAGTTTTTCCTTTTAAACAGATTTTAAAAGCTGACATTAAGAATATAAATCACACGCGATACAGTTTAAGCAGATATGACACTAGCAGAAGAAAAAACCAAGATACACAAAAATGTAAAACCATAATCTAACGAGTGTACGCTTCTTAAATGGCGGAATTAGTCACATCAACCAAGAACATTGTCATCATTGAGCAGTCATATATGATCTGCAAGGTTCAATGGATATCCGAAAGACATCTGACATTCGTTTTTTTTTATCTGAAGAGTTTTCGTTTCTGAATTGTATATATCGAATATTGCTTCGAACAATCGCACCTCGGCATTGTCAGTCAAATTTTAAAGCAATTCCAATTTTAATGTTGATTAAATTGTTGTTTAAATACATAGAAACTATACAGTTACAGTTAATCATAATTTAAGTTACAGCTATTATAATTTACATTTCACCCACAAAGTCGCTGAGAACATCGCTATGGTTTCGCAATAAAGCAATTTTAGGCGCCCCCATCAATGATGTTGGTGGTTCCGGTTACCATTTTGGACAGATCCCCAGCAGGTACAGCACTGTGCAAGCAACGTCGTTCACATCCGGTATCCGTTGGCACGGCGTTTGTTCCTAAAATTGACGCTTAAGGTAATCTGCTATTCCGCTCTGAAGTAAAGCGGTGGTTCTTTCGGTGCTAACAAATGTTGGGTTGACAGAATTTACGCGGATATTGTTAGGACCTAGCTCCAACGCAAACTGCTTGGTGATCATGTCAAGCGCGGCTTTGGAAACGCAGTACGGCATGTTCCCAGGAAATGCCTGCAGTCCCAGAATGCTGGATATGTTTACAATGGATCCCATCTTTCCGGCGTCAATCATCTTCCGTGCGACAATCTGGATAATATTAATCGTTCCATAAACCTGAATATCAATCGCATGCAATATCATGTCATGGGTTAAGTCCATCGCTGCTACAGGCTGAACAGTGTATGCCATAGCATTGTTAACAAGGCCATCAAGAACATCAATGTCCTTTAATTTCTGTTTCACAGATTCCACATCGCTTATATCGACAACTATAGGAACCATATCCGGATATTCCTTCACTAAAGAATCCAGCGTTTTTTTTTATCTACTCAGAGCGTACACGTTACCCCCTTGCTTGTGTAGGGAGACTGCGATCTCTTTTCCAATGCCACGCCCGGCGCCAGTAACCAAAATCGACCGGCCCTTAAGGTTAAGATTCATTTTTTTTCAAAATGCAATCGAAAAATGTCCTTTTTTTAACAATGTACCAATTCTTACTAACAATACGATGAATGGTATCGATTTTTGTTTCGCGTGATAATAATACCGTCGCTTTTATCACAAAGCGAACGGTTTGAACTCTGATCCAGTCGGTGCATGTGCACTGTGCATGTAACATGATTGTTTTCAAAAGGTTTTAACGCGATTTCCCTAGTTTTACTGCGAGTGGTGTTAAACATACCAAACCAATGTAGACAATAATTAGCTCGGAGCGCTTGCTCGCTTTTACAGTTAATATCAACTATTGCTTAACATAAAACAAAACACATGTTTTATGTATGATTTCATGCGTCTTAATAATTATGATTACCGTACCCGATGTATAAAGAAGCAATTCAAATAAGCACAACAAACTCATTCGCTCTACACGTGGCTTCTTGTTGTCTGCTTTTTTTCTAAATTGTAAACAATACAATAATTCATAAAATATTGAACTAGATTTGAAAAGTTACATTTAATTATGTTACCAAAAATTAAGAAAACCTATTTTTTTCAAAGGACTTTGAGTAAGTATGGCACATAACAATTTGTGTTACATTTTTTTTATTGCAATGAGTTAGTATTGCCATAAGACATGTTGTCATTTTTACCAGTCGATGAACATAATCTTTCCATTGAAATAAGAAAAAATAAATATTAAATACACATCGACGAACAGAGCTTTTTTGTCTATTTTGTAACAAATTAGAAGACCTCTTGTTATTCCTTAATGAATTTGGGCATTGAATCTACAGAACACGAACACATGACAAATTCACGGAAGAATAAAAGCAAGGAATTCCTGAACATTTGTATGATGAAGTCCTAAAACCATTTTCTTAAAAGCTTGGAAAACAAAAGCATGTCTGTGTTTTAATTACGTTTATACAGCTTGTTTGCAGGTTTGTAATGCCATGACCGTAACATAAGGGTCAATATATTTAATTTTATTTATTTTCCGCTACGGGTAGTTTTCTGAGAAAAATGTTGGGTTTGAGCAGGAAAAAAAAACCTCTTTCGTAATTCAAACACAAACATATGAAAAGCATCATCTATATACATGTTTTTTTGTGTGTAATTAAACTAGCAACAACATGCCAAACGGTATTGATATTCCCATCACCAGTTCACATATGTGCATGTATGCATTACAGTACGCTAATACAATATAGACTTAACTGTTCCTTCGTGTGTTAAATATCCATTCGTAATGAACCTATTGTCTGTTAGTTACCATCTGTATATTACTTGTCAGGTAGTTATACAAGACACCATTTGCTTGGCTTTTGCAGTAACTGCACGGTAATTGGGCAACCCTTTTGATTACGAAGAATTTTATTCCGAAATGTTTGTTTAAAACAAGTTTCATTTCTATTTATTGTGTAAAAAATATGTTTCATAATAGTTAAGAATAATGACAAATTGTATTTCAAACATTTGGGCATGCGAACATTCAACGAGCTGTCGCTTAAATTATAATTACTATAGCCATGTGGGAGGCACAATTTAAATAACAAAAAGACACCGTATAGCGACTGTCTGGTATCTGCTCCAAACTAAAAGGTAAACTAAGTAAAACAATATTCAACGTCTTTGCAATGAGCTGGCATGTTGCTAGGTATTTTATAAATAGTAATAGCAATAATTGGTGGGTTGCGAAACCAACTAAATTTCTTGCACGTTTAGTTTATATTTAAACATTCTATAATTATACTGGTTTTAAAAATATTTACGTGTCTTGCACGTTTAGCCCAGCCATTTATATAATTAAAACATATACTAGTAATATACATATCCAAATTTGTTGGCTGTTTTGTTAGGCTTCTGTAAAGTCTTACAGTTTCAAAAAATTTAGAAAAGTACATATAACATAGTGAGAAAGGACACCATTAATCATTAATTTATCATATAAACCCAGCGTTTTTCCTCACGACTTTGGGAATAGTATTGGTACCAATCAGTTGGGGACAATATGCGTCGTTTACAACATTATGGGAATGTTTATCAATTTCTTTAAAGATGTACACAACATAACAAGCAGTGATAAACTATATGCCCTTACAATGGATGTTAATCAAGGCGAACAAGAATGGTTTCATTCCACCAACCCGAACAACCCTTATTTTTCTTGCAGTAGTTTGTTGTATTTTAGGATCCACGGCTAGAAAACATGCAAACCTCGTATTTTTTTTTTATCAATTCTCTAATTGAAACTTTTATATATCAAGAAAACATGTATGATAGAGATTTGGAAGATTTATGTCATTAAACGTCCTTAGTTAAGTATAGATAACTTGGAAACGTGTTTACAAATTTAAATGTGTTAAAGTGAATTTTGACCTCATATCCAAGTGTGATGCTAGGAGTTCAATAAAATGTGAAACCCCAAAGCTGTGTATTACCCATGCCCATGCATTGATACCAGTTGTTTAATGTTCGTTTGTGTTCATTTTGTGCTGTGTATGAATGTTTGGCTATTGGTCACTTTCCATGACAAAGAGACTCGCGCAATACAGATGTCTGTCCTTTTGATGCAGCTTTTCGTTTACTTTGTTAAAATCTGTATGNTTATAAAAATTGAATTAAAGCTGTCATTGAGGTAAATAAAATTGATTCTTTGTTTTGGCTGTTGCATATTTTTTTAATTTCTAATGATAAAAAATAAAAATCAGTTTTTGGTTTTGCTGTTGCACATTGTTTTCAATTTCCAACATTAAAAAAATTATCGATTCATTTTTTATTTCTTCTCATTGTTTCAATAGGAAAGTATTAAAAGGACCAGTTTAATTTGGAACTTTTTTTTTAAGTGACTTAATTGGTAGTAATTCGGTCGTAAGGAATGTTGTGTACATGTAGGAGCTGACCAGACTAAATATTTCGTTATCTTAATTAATTATTTTTCTTTGATAAAATGTGTTAGCGGCATAATTTTAAATGAAGCAGGTTAAATATAATACATGGTTGGTGCCGAGATGGAGAAAGTTTATCCGGTTCGGCCCGAAAAAGAAAATAAGGCGAGCTTTTCTAAGCCTGGCCCGAATAAGAAAATAGGGCGAGCTTTTCTAAGCCTCACCGGATAAACTGTCTCCATCTCGGCACCAACCATGTATTCTCTATAAGTAAGAAAACATGCAAAGTTGCAAAATCATTTTAATCACACAGATGAGTCTTATCTACCAGGGTCTGCAAAACAAGCAATGGGAACTGTATGTAGCAACTAAACAATTCGTCACACATATTAAAATGGACCTCTATGGTGGCAGGTTTCTGCCATGTCGTGCTTGCGTTTTAACGGGACTTAAAGGGCAACGCGACACATACATCTCTCGCTTTTTCGACCGGTGAAGGGCGACCAAGGTAGAAAACGAACGTACGACAATTAAACGCGCAGAGATGACAATTATGATATGTGTTGTCCTTCCGCTTACCCTACACCAACACGAAAAGACAACTATGATACGCGCTCATACAACACGTGAAAGTACGTTTATGTGTGTCATCGTTTTGGAGATTGTACAACCAAATAACATTCCAGAACGACGATTCACAAACGCTAACAAGCCAAATATTGGACGTATGAACAAAATACGTATATGCCGTATTGTCATTCTGACGGGTATACAGTTGTTTGGTGGAGCACTGACTTGGTCGTTCTGGCGTGTTTGCGGGTTTAAACGTCGCCAACACGCGGTCATGAAAAGACGACAACACGCGGACATTAAGAAACGCAAAGTACCTTAATATTTCGTATTGGCGCTTGAATTTGTCGTTTAGGTGTAATGTCATGCTGGCGCACAAAAATATAACAGCGACAGTAATTATACAAACAAAAGCTGTGTTTGTGAAACACTGTGCACCATACTGCACTTTGAAGCAGCACAGCATTTAGAAACAAAGTGGTTAAGTCCAAGGCCAGTTACTTCGTCAAAAATAAATGGACTGCTGGAACGAAACTCGAATTTGATCTGTAAGTCATATAGGTAGACTCACACACTACAAATCAGGTGAACATATAAAAGACTGCAGGACAAAAGTCCGGAAATCTGTCATTCTTAAGAAAATGTTTAAGTCCATGGTCCGTAACTTCGCCGCAAATCGTTAGACCGGAACGATACTCGAACACGATCTGTAAATCATGCAGGCAGACACACACACACCAAAAATCAGGTAAATATTTGAAAGCATTTAGGAGAAAAATCCAAAAACGGAATGCCAAACGGACAGACAGACTGACGGACAGACTGCTAAATGCCACCATACCGGAGACATACAAAGCAACAAAAAGAAAACAAACAAAACACAACGTTGCATAAAATAATGTGATGTTTATAAGTTTTGATATCCGCCAATACATGCAATTAAACAACATAATTCATTTAATTATTGACCTTTCCCTTCTTTCAGATTGCTTTAAGATAAAACAAGCAATGTGGAAAACCTAGAGTGAATTTCAGCCACTATTTCACAGCAGCAGTATGAAGACATTTTCTTTTTGTTTTGGTTTGTTGTTACTTGCATGGCTTAAGTCAATGTTTTATAGTTCTGTGCAATGTCTTACATAGTAATGTTATTTAAAAGTGAAATCTATAGTAAGGCCTTACAGTAAAGGTATAACAAGGCTTTTGCTAACATAGATATGTGTTTTATGTACCAGATTAGTTATTTTATTAAGTGTTTATCATCTTGCAAATGTCATAAGTATTTGCCATTATTAAGAACAGTTTGTTAAGCTTTGATATATCACAGTTTTTGGTTAATCTTGTTCAGTGTTCTATAAGTATGCCTGCAATATAAGTATTTTAGTAAAAAGGTTGCCATTTACCGCACAAGCAAAGCATCAGCCGAAACCGAAGTGCACTTACTGATCGGGGAACGTTTGTTATTTAAATTCGCTGCATAATCAATCTGCGTTCACTAGTGTTCATTAGGTAATGTATATGGTATAATACATAATTGTATTTCGCTCATTTTGTAGTTGGAGCGTAATTCGCAATACTTGTACTTTTGATCCAATTCATGGGCCTTGAAGTAATTATTAAGTATTATAATCAAAGAACTTAACCCGCTTGATTTGTACCACTTAACTGTGAAGCTCTCTTCAATTTATTGTTAGACAGTTATCATGGATTGCTTTCTGGGGGGGGGGAGNCCTCAATTTCTTAAAATATAGATTTTATTCTTAGACATTAATTTTCCTTTTTTTCCTTGTTATCTCAACATTGCTCTGCAAATTTTAGCCGAGGCAACTGCCTCGGTGTGCCTCAGCGTGGCTACGGCGCTGTTTTACCGCACAAGCAAAGCATCAGCCGAAACCGAAGTGCACTTACTGATCGGGGAACGTTTGTTATTTAAATTTGCTGCATAATCAATCTGCGTTCACTAACGTTCATTAGGTAATGTATATGGTATAATACATAATTGTATTTCGCTCATTTTGTAGTTGGAGGGTAATTCGAATACTTGTACTTTTGATCCAATTCATGGGCCTTGAAGTAATTATTAAGTATTATAATCAAAGAACTTAACCCGCTTGATTTGTTCCACTTGTGAAGCTCTCTTCAATTTATTGTTAGACAGTTATCATGGATTGCTTTCTGGGGGGTGGGAGTGGTCGCAGGCTGTGCGATGTGCGTGTATTCTCCAAATCGTAATGTCTGTTAAGTTTACTCATTTTCATTTTGAATTATAAATTGAGATACATCAGAGCCAGAACCAATATGTTATACCAAAGTGAATAACGCATTTAATGTGCCTTAACCTCGTGTTCCAATCACAATTCTGGCCATTTAGATATATACGAAAGATACTAAATTAATACAATGTTTAATACACGCAAAAGCTGGGAAAACATCAAAGGAAAAACGAAAACGAAAACCTCCGACATCACGAAAGTTTGATAAACTGTCGAGTATCTAACATGCAATAAATCACTTCGGATGTGTTACATCAGCGTTGGGAGTGGTTACCAGACGCACAATTCAATCAGACTTTGACTTAAATATCTATGAATATCTAGAGACAGGTGTGCAAGAGGCCCCACACTTATCTTTTTCGCAGGAGGATTTGGGGCCGATTTGGAACTTCAGATTTGGTACAACTACGTGTATTTGGTACAACTACGTGTATTTGGTACACCTACGTGTATTTGGTACAACTACGTGTATTTCGCAGCTTATGAATATAATAAATAGCTGGCTTTAAAGAAAACGTTCTATGTACAACAGATACATATTATACATTTTTCATCAAACGTATGTGAGTGTCTTTCAAAATAGGTGTAAATATGCAGATTTAAACGTTTAACCATGTTAATACAGATTTGCGTTATGCAAAATAGACTTCACCAAAACTCGCTGCGTTTGTTACTGTTATTCACAACTGTGTGGACATGACACTATTAACAAAAAACGTAATATGCAACATATGACCTAAACAAAACAAAACAAATCATGCAACTGAACATCACAACACTACATATCAATGAATGGGCTACCGATATAAGCGGTGTATGCTAATTTATGGTCGATATGAATGTAAGCTTCGAAAGCGAATTCGTGTTACAGGTCATTATCTTTTCAGTCGATTAACTCAGTTTATCTGCCTCTGACTAATTCTGCGTTCGAGTTAGACATAACTATTATTATGGCTTTACTTTAAATAGCTCATACACAAATTCTGACGTAATTATCAAAGGATTGAGAATACAAGGCATTGACCTCGGCAGTGTCCACAATTTTATTCATGTGTGTGTATTAGTTACTTAATTACTTTATGCACCTTAATTTTCACTTTGCGTTGCGGAAAAAAACTTTATAACTAGAATATTTATGTCAAAAAATATCTACAAACATATGTTCAGATCTAATAAGCTTCTGCCAAGAAATGATTATAATATATATAAGATTTTATAGTTCATTACAATTGATTTGAATATTATAAATTTTACAACTGCCTATGCATGTATTGACGTATATATTTCTATAAACAATATGCTAGTATATATAATTGATATAAAAAATAAATACTAATATTATTAATTTGCTTTACTATTATGTTCAATCTCTCGTTATACACATTAGCTTATAATTATTGAATATACGATTTGACCCGATAATTCACAAAACAAAAATTAGAAACGTTATCTATACTTTAATTGATTTATAAAGTAAAAAATGTCGCCTGTACACACTCACCTAATGCTCAGCGTGAATGTACTCGTAAGCATTCCTATGAACTTTGAGATGCTTAAAAAAGATTAGTCAGAACCGTTTTTAACATGTATGCAATTGTTTGGCACCAAAAGTGTTCTCGTTTTTTTTTTGGACGAAACGTTCTTTGCAAGTTTTGTATATGGATTTTCAAGTTGTTCATGTTGTTACGTCAAGGAAAATCGATCATATGCTAATGAATACAAATTGCACTGATTGGATAACACTCCGATCGAACAGAATTCATTGCTATTTCTTGATTCGTGAACTGTGCAAAGATGTATTACCATTCAACGAACTATAATGCTGTGATATGAATGAAAAATACTTAACAAATATTGTTAATCTAAAATAAAAAATATAAAAGGAAACAAAATCAACTGCACAAGGTCGCTTATTTATTTTGTATAAAGTTATTAAAATATCAAATAGCTTCATGATTCCAAACTTACATATGTGCATGTGCTAGACATGCGTGTGTGTATCATAGTATACTCAATTGAAATAGTAAGTACCTACATTTTTTTATTTTTAAGATGTGTTTTGTGTCGGGTCGGAGTCGTGAATATTTTTCATAATTACAGCTATAATTAGGAACAAATGAATTCATACGTGCTACATTAACAATTTGCAAATTAAGTTTACAAAAAAGAATCCAAATGTCAACTAAAATGTCAAATTTGATTTTGTTTTAGTACATTCTATATAAACATATGATATTTAAATATCATACAAATAATATATGTACATGTAATCATATTATTATTTAATAGAAGCATCTATCAGTTTACAAACAATACATTTATGAATAAATACAAGGACAATATAAAACTATAAAATACATGCTCTGAGAAATATAAAAATCGCATGACATGTCTACAGGGAATATTTTTTAGAGAGCAGGATGCATGATTCATGTATCGTGTTACTTACTATTGATTAGGAACAGCAACAAAATAAGCATGTAAACCTAACTCAGACAAACACGGACATATTTGCTACTAAATTCGCCACCGGGGGTATTACAAGAAGCTGCATCTTTTGTAATAGTCGATACAAAAGAGATTTTGTTTGCGTGCTTCATATCATATCGTTTTCTTCATCATTGCAGAGCTCTGTGGTCGATTACAGTAAAACTATTTGAGCCAAGCGGTTTCTCAGGACGTTTCAATTTTCATTTGTCTTCCTATGCATATGTGGTTCACATGTTTGTTTCGGATGTGTTTGCTTATGTGAAATTCTTTTGTAGTGAAAATATTATATTTTGTTATTGGCTGGGACACCTTTAATTCTTTGAAAAAAACTAACATGCACTATTTTATTTAGTTGAAGACACATACACATCCAAGCTATGTAATTTGGCAGTTTAAAACCAGTTGTGCGACTGCTTTCTGGAATACACGACGATGAACATTAAACTATGATCCTATATTTATCAAAACGTTTCTATCAAAGACTAGGATCATTTGATATTTGTTCTGGCTCTGGTTCCATTTCATTTAGCCTATTGTTAAAATTATGGTTTTCAGGTTTGTTTCCAACAATTTAGTAGCTAAACGGCACATATAATTACATCGAAATATCGAAATATATTCTAATGTCTTGCTATTTAATATGAGTTGTGATGCTAGGCGGCTATTTTTGTTTGCATACAACTGTTTTGCACATAATTCAGGGCCAGTTCCGGTTTTAATTCCGAATGCTTTGGTTCGACGGTGGACGGTGACCATAGTTTAAATCACTTTTTGTGTTAGTTGTTTACTCGTGTGCATTGTCTAGTAAATGAGTTATTGTGTAGCTCCCTCTTAAGCCATTAGTAAAGGACACTATATTATAACAGGATTTTCTAATGAAAGTACTGATTAAAGTTTGCGTTGTGTATATCACAGTAATAATGGATTTTTTTTAGTAGAGCTCTGTGACCGATTACAGTCAAACTATTTTAGCTAAGAGGCTTCTCGGGACGTTTCTATTTTCATTTGTCTGTATGGATTTGAGTACATGTGATAATATGCATATGGGCTTCATACTTCTGTTTTGATTGTTTGATGATGTCCGACATGTCATGCCGACTGACAATTGCCTTACCGTTCCATGACTCAACTTATCATGCATTCCATGAGATACTTGATATCAATCTCAGCCCTGATCTTCTTTATTTGCCCGTGTATGTTTAATATAAGATATTGACCATTGATGCCAAAATTTTTCTATAAACCACTTTCTAGCTGCTTGACATTACAAGATCAACTATGCTATAAATAGCGCTTAATACTGATGCATTTCACGCATTTCATATACGACCAGAATAACATCATTTATAATAAAACATATTTATAGATAATGCATCTGTATAGGAATGGCTAAATAAATCCACAATGTGTCATCTCGTTATTAAGAATGAACAACTACCCCATTGTATGAGGTTATTAACCCAGCGTTATTCTGTAAAAAGTATGGTCGTGGATTCCAACGATTCAGAATTCGTGCGTAGACATGTTCAAACAAATGTAATTAAAATACCTGAGATAACATCCGAAACAAGCAGCGTAACTGACTGACAAACATTTACTCCGGGAAGAAGTGGAGAACTTTTGGGCTGTTCAATGGACTTCAATAAACGACTGAATATATGGCTGTTTGTTTTGTGTCTTATCGTTTTATCTTGTGTGTATATATATGTTTATAAAACACGGATTGTCATGACACACGACGTTGTCTCTACGTTTCATGATCGTAATGATCGATATAATAAAGCTAACCGCCATCATAACTAACGATCTTGCATTTGTTATCAATATTATCAGTATAGGTTTATATCATTCGACACTAAGAAATCATTGTTGATACATTATTTATGCGTATAGCCTGATAGACATGAAATCTCGATAAAAACACCATCGTCAAGCTGCATCAGTAACATCATGACGTCTTGAACACACATCTAGAAACAACATGAAATTAGCAGATACGTTCCTTGTTGAATTCTCACTTGGATGATGCATTCATTTGTACGAGGAAGTAATTAAACTGCCACTTTTCACACATTGACGAAGCCGGTGTATATGACATCGCAGCTATGAATTATCGGAAGGAGACTACAGTTTCTGGCATCTTGTACTTAGTTTGGCAAGTTCCCATAGCTCAAAACTCGGGTTTTGTAAATGCATTACGGTTGTGTAAATTTTATATTAATATTGCGTGATTTTATCATTGATTCGGATTTTGAGGGGTTAAAGCATATTAACCATGTGTCAGCCCAGCTAGAAAGTTTATCAATGTCTAATTGCAACAAGTCTGCAGTTTTGTTTGAGGAGTTTACGACAATTAAAGACTGGTATCATCAGCAAACACATGTATGAGTCCTGAAATAGAGCATTGAAGGACATCGGCCAGAATTTTAATAGGAGTTGAATGCGCTCCCAGAAAGATAAAATCTTGTTTTAGACAAGAAAGATAATATGACAAAACCGATAATATTTTTCATTTAATTTTTTTCTCAAGTTTGCTTGTTCGTTTTCTTTGAACTTTTTTGTAGTAACAAGTTTTAACATGGGCATGGACATATACATAGCTGCCAAAAATCAAGTAAGTAACTTAAATATTAATAATGTAACATAATAACCTTCAAAGTTATATAGGTCAAGCGCTGTTTCGAGTATACCAATGCACACTCTGCTATGCACATTTTAAGCACAGATAACAAATAATGGTTGCCATTGAATATCGCGTCTCCCTTGCGACGCAATCTGAAGATCATTCATTGTAACGATTTGTAATCATGTGTGCGGCACATATCCACTTCATTACTATTTGTTGGTAAACAAAAGCACGGTTAAACATGTGATTTATAACACGTGTCTGTTGGGTGCGGCAAGGTTAGGCTGGTCCATTACACTCGTTCAAATAATTGTCTAACCAGCATAGTATGATTGCTGTGGAAGTTCCATTAACACGTATCAGGCAAATGTTGGAGCTGTAAAACCTATTCGATTTTGATTAAGCTTTGGTATGTACAAGATACTTGTCAACGCCTGAGGTAGCACCACTGTTTTACTGATAATATTCCCGAAGTGATTGCGATAAAGACCAATTATAGTGGTAATGAGCCGTGAAATGTAACCACCGGTTGTGTTAAACTGGTAAAAAGATAGCTGTTGATGCTTAAATTTGCCTTTAGCGTAAATATTGGAGTAATTCTATTAACGTTCACCTGTGTATTTTCAAATTGCTTTGAAGCTCTCGCATGCTGAATATGTTAAAATGTAGGGCGAATATTATCCAGGAAAAAGCACTATGCATATTAAAACAGCCGTATAATTGAACGCATATAAAGCAGATAACATCAGCCGCTTATCCACTCACATCATTGGATGTACGACCCTGTTTATTTGAAAAGCCAGTTAACGAGTGTGCCTTCAGTGCCAATATGTTGATGGTTGTGCATATGTGTTTGTTTTAGGTAACTAAGAAAGTCACACTTAAATCTTTGAAAAATATTCGTATTCCTTTGAGATATAGATAGATGCTTCTTTCAGGAAAAGAGGCAATATGTCCATCATTCCATATGTAACACATAACAAAGAAATATATAACCTGTTAATGGTGAGGCATGTAAGATATCTGCACATACATATGGTAAGTTATAGATACATCAACATGTAGTTTTGATTAGGAACAAAAATAAATAAAACAAATAAAAATAAACAAACGTTTGGAAGCAATGAAACATTTGTTAAGACCAGAGTGATTGGGAATTTAATGAAATGGAATTATATATAAAAAAGTGTTGATTTTAATATGAACAGTATATTTTGAATATATTTGAAACACAAAAGATGAGTTAACACACAAATGGATATTAAATCTAGGTAGCTTAAGCGATGTTTTTTTTCGGGGGGGGGATGATTCGTATATTCCCTACGAGAAAGCCAAAAACAATATATATAAACTTATATATGCAGTAAATAACAAATATGTTATGTTGATGTTTTAAATGATCGATAGCCCCTTGATAGTTGTACACACAACAACACAATTAATAACAAAATCTCCGTCAAACATAACATTACAGTTTATGCGAATAGTTTTATAAAATTGTGATGCTGAGAACGAGATTTCGACCCATCTAGTAAACAAAACTGACTTTTTTTAGTTAAGCATATATCATGAAAGTGCTACATTTGGCAAGTCAAAATCTGAAATTTGGGCATCCCAATCCTTAAATTGACTAAGGTATGCCATTATTTTGTTTTTTATGTCATAAACGCCGATTCACGCCGTTATGTATGAAATGACGTTTCAAATCAATGAGTATCAGTAAATGTTATGCTGATCAGTTTGTGTTGAAAATAACGCAATCGTTCGAGTATGTCGATGAACATAATTCATAACAAAGTTCAGACTCAATTGTAGTATAACAAAGCATTAAATACACACGGTTGCCATTGAACCAAAACATGTTCTTTTTCATATTTATAACTATTTTACATAATGTAAGACGAAAAAAATCAGCAAAATCAACAACATATGTTCTGGACAGATATGGAACATCATAAAACATTTATGAAGCATTTCTATTTGTTCATGATTGATACAATTTATTAAGTTAACAGTTAATACGAAAACAGTAAATTGTTAATAACACATACCAGAATAGAAAAGAATGTATTTATTATACTGTTTAGAATATTTTATAGTGAGATCGCTTAGTTATTTATCATGTATCATAAAATAAATTTTCATGTATCCGACTAAGTGTGCAGAAACAACAAATGTGTATACATTATATTCCCTCCACATACATTAACATGCTTAATATATTAACTAATGGATGACAGACAAACAACACAATATACTTATCGTTGATTTTATGTACATGTACTACAAATTCATGCAAATCAATCAAAATATATTTGTTTATTCCTTGATGAAAAATAACCTGTTAAGTCTGTTATAAAACACTTTATCCGTTCGAAAGAGACAATCACAACACAATATAAACGCTGTATATTGTTCATATTATCATTCACACAATGTCCAAACTGACAGTAAGATGTGAACTTGTAATCTCAGGTTGAAACAGGATTGTCAAAATGCATTTCCGAAGATCTGCAATAATAACAAATATATAAATGACAGATTACTTATTAGAAACCTCCTACAAGCAGATACATAATACATCACATAATAGAGACCACATACTTGTCCATAATGTATTGCAATTAAAATCAATATAACATGCAATGTTGTCTTCATTGTTATTTTCTTTACAAACTTAATCTTTGTGAAAAAAACCGCAACCAAGTATTAAGCAATTAACATTATCAAGATGAAAATATTTTTGTTCGTACATAATTCACTCTGAATCCTCCAGATATGCACAGAGAATACAGCATAGTCAATGTTCTAAATTTAAACATTAATATAAAGTATATTGGTATAATGCGTATTTACTACTTGATCATACATGTATTTATTGGCATCACCTTAGTGTTGAAAACAAGTATGAAATATGCTGATAACACACTTATCTCTTCCTTGGCATTACCTAATCAAGAGTGTTAACGGTTGTCCATCCTGTAACATAATATATTTGTCTTTAACACATAATTCTATGTTTCTAACAAAATATCCTCATACCTGTGCATAAGATGGTTTTTTTTTCAATTACAGGATTAAACTGTGTTAATGATAAAGACATGTAAGGTTAGCAATGCAGGGTGTAAGTCATATCATACCTGGTAATTATTAGCACATCTGTTGGTGTTCGTGATCTGTATTTTAAGCTGAAATGCATGACCGATAGGATGCAGCTTAAGAAAAATAAATTTTAAAATGTTCTATTTGATCATGAACACAACTATGTATATGGACATCCAAAGCTAAATATTCTGACAATAAATAGAAACATTAAAATTCAAACTCATAAACATCATCAAATATATATTTTTTTTTTAAATGCCGACACTTTCATTGTGTTGTCACTACAAATGGAAATGTCATTGCTTACATGCCATCGAGGTATTGCACGATGATATGCTAAATAAACTTAATTATACACCCTATTAACTGAAAAATTCAGTTCGCAGTGTGCATGCTGTAAACTGATCAACCGATATACAGCCATCTTAGTACATATAGTGAAAGTGGAAATAAAGTTATGTTTGCATGCACACGTGGACAGGACATATATTTATCGCGTATCAATGCGTTTAAGCAAGGTATTTTACAAACCATTTTTCACACTGTTCTCTGAAATGATTCTATACACAAGCCGTATAAAATAAATGCATTGAAGATGTGTATATGATACTCATACACGTATAATACAATGTCATATCACATCTACTTGTTGAATACTAAATAGTAGTGTTGCACATGGCTAGTTCCAGTTTCTTGCGTGCAATTATCATTATTATTTACATGGGATATCTGTTCTATGAACTATATGTAAGCATTAGCACACGGTTATATACTAGCAAATTCATATATTATTCAGTAATAATCAAGAATTACGTCTTAGTTTTTCTCGATTGTATTGTGTTTCTTACGTTCGGAGCAGATCACTTTAAATTTTAAATTTCGCTTTTCTAAAATTCGCCAGCAGATGTTCATTAAAGCCCCTTATTACGCTCAAAATCAACGATTTTTTCGCAAAATGTTTCATAAAATAAAGTAACCCCATCAATAACTAGTGTTCCTAATAGCATAAGCCAAATTTTCAACGCTAGATGTGGTCTGGTAACATAGATTTAACAAGATACAAAATGCTCTTTTTTTGTGGTACAATACATTCAACATATGTGCATGTACCAATTTAGTGTTCGAGTGTGGTATGAATAGATATCGTTGCGGGAAATTAAAATGGAATATATCGTTGCTTTAACATAAGGTAAGAGCATTACTGTGCTAATTGAATTCCAAAATGAAACTTACCTTTAGCCGTTAATCGTTTATCTTTAAACAATGCACTGTTGTATTATAGTGTAAACTTTGCAATATTATTCTGTGAAAGGTATATAATGTAACACTAGCATATTGCTCTTTCACCCGTTCACGGAGACGTACGAACAACTTCTCGGCATTCGGGCTTTTTCGGTCCGTACAGGTCAATACTAATTGGTTGATTTCAGAATTTACCTACTTAAAACATATTGAGTATAAATAACAAGTATTTAGTACTATGCTTGCCGTATATATAGGTGACGTCCTCGGTTTCCAAATTAAGCTCAAAACTGACTCCCCAGTTAGACAAAATAATGCCATACAATGTATGACCATGCTATGATTTACTGCCCAATAGATCTCTGCAATCAGGAAGATGATGTCGCATAATGTTCTGTTCTGAAATAAACACAAACGCATGAATTTGATTTGCGTCGGTTTGCGATACTTTTGGTGACCGTAATTTAGACGATTGTAAGATACCTTTTACCGTCATCTGTATACGTTCACACATGTATCCTCTCTGCGATAATAATGGTGGATCTTGCAAGGAAACAAAGAGATGATTTAACACCGATAATGCTACAGTTTAAATGACTTAAATTCTTCTTATCGGTGTTAAAATTCTTCTATACCAATTGTAAGGCTTTTATTTTTAATATTATGTCAACACACTTAAGTTCTTTAAAAAATAATTATTAAGTCAACGTACAATTTTTAGCCAATCTTGTTAAATGTTTGTTTGTTCCAATTTAATTTCCATCTGCTTTTAACGCTTTTTGGAGCTTAACTTGTTTTCATTTATCTCGACAACTTTCTTATAGTCGAAATAAACTTTCAACCCTGAATAGTATGAAAAGTGTGACAGTACATCTTAAGTGCCATTTAGAGATGTTGTGGAGCCCTCCGGGAGTATAAAAGTGTCGACGGCAAAATGTGACAATTTGTAATCTATGTCATTTATTTTGATTCCTTTATTTGTAGGATTAGACCTTAGTTTAATAGACAATATTTCAGGGCAAAGAATAAATATGTAACAACTGAGTGGATTTCCGTGTCTGCAACTTCGTTGTATAGGGCAAATATCTGATACAAACCCACATTGCGTAACCGCCGACACTCCGTCTTTATACAATAATTAAACCATTTAATATGCCACGACCAAAAACCCATGATAGAGTCCGATTAACAAATGCATATGACAAGTGTTAAAGGCCTTTTCAAAATATATAAACATCAACAGACCCGGGGTCAAGATGTGTCGATCTTTAATATATTAGACATGTAATCAAGTTGTAAACGGGGACAAAATAATGTTGTTTTGTTTCGTGAATTCTTTTTATAAATAGTGTTTTAGTACTCGGTATCACCAAACAGATTAGATATCACCAAACAGATTATAAACATATGTTGAAATTATTGAACTGTAAAGACATGATTACAATTGAGTGATCGGATTGAAAGCTTTTTAGAATATTAACATCGTGGATGGCTGGTTATAAAAGCGGTGATAAAAGGTATAAATCAAGCCTAACCTGTTGAATGGGGCTTGTTCGTCTCCATGTATATCGTTTCGAAAAATGATTAACCCGAAAAGGGTCGGACAGATTGCGTTGTTCAATATGCTTGAACATCGTTTATCAAGAAATAATCATTACCAATCGTGTCAATGTTCGCGAAAATATTGCAAAAACAATAATTGGAATATCATGGTTTGACCCATAGATAGTTAGATGGTTAATCTAGTTTCTCCGGGATTTAAATCAAGCAAAATAAAGTTTCCTTTGGTCATCATAATTAACGTTATGTATTGTGTACTCCAGTTTCTTTATAAGCAAAAATTGCAACACCGCTGTTTATTGGAGGAGCAAAAACTCATAAAACAGTACGCCCCCATTTTGAGTAAATAGTTTTATATTGATCGCATACAATAATGTTAGTAGTTAAAGGATATCATTACTCAATTGTCTAATTTAAACGATAGGGAAGACGCGTTTTAAACGTTAACAGCAAAACGATAAACAATTATTTAAGGAAACTAAACCAATCGTAATTATTTTATTTCAATTTCGAATAGAACAATAACATTTCGTTAAGATTGAATTGGCTGAACTCGCTATACACTATTTTTAATTAATGTTCATGGTGTTTAAATAACTAAATGTTCATGTTCAATAATTTTCATTTTGTCTTTATAATTATATATGATTAATGTCACGACACGTGTGGACTGTCTACATGATATCGTTTTAACTAAAAAGTTACAGCTGTTGCTTAAGATAGAAGAGAATTGGTCAAATGAGCACAAGCTGGTCCATAGAACGTGCAGTATGATACAACTGTATTTGTCGATACCGAGTTACAATGATTATTAATAGTTCATAACATTTAAATGCAATATTATATTCAGGTGTAATGGGTATCACGAACAATAGTTGTTTCATTATACCCTTCCGCTGAACCGAGATAGAGAAGGAAAGATTCTCATCGAAATGTAAAGTAGGCATTATATCACCGATTATTATGTAGTTCCATGTTGATTCATATCAAGTCGATTCTCGCGTTCGTGAAAATTATTGATAATAAGTGAATATGTATATGTCAGCTAATCAATATCCAGCAATCTTGCTACTCCCGGCTGCAATATACATCGTCTGCATTTGATTTCGTATTAATACTGTCTCAGGAGGCCTGCTGTAAGTGCCAGAGAAAGACACATCATGATAAAGAATCTGGAAAGTGACCTGGCTCATTTAAAACATGTTACTCAAAGCCTACGCAAAGATGAATACAATGAACACCGACCGAACATCACCTACACCTTTTTGAAATAATTGCAAGTGACAGTGTTCTAATATCCTATTACTGTTAATAGAGCTCGGTTGACGATACTTGGTTGCACATGATTATTGATACGCTGTATGTAAATTAATTGGCGAATGCTTCAGATATGCACAGCTCATGCTAATCATCTCGTTACAATACTATTGTAGTGTGCTTGCGATTTTGAGCACCAATTATGCGATGGTATTTGAGATATGAGCCATTACTAGTCCAGAATCATATACATACCATAGAGTATACATCGATGGCATCGCAATCGATTATCGACTTCATTAATAATTTCTATCGCAGCCGATCGTACGGGCACGTGCACGCTTGTCTTGCATAAGATCGACACCGATTACCTCGATGTGGAAGTAAGAATTGATCAGCTTTACCCATTTAGGCCGAGTGAACTCTCCCATTCTTCTAAATTGGATCAATTTATTTCCAAAATTAGGGATGTCTAGTATATTTATTTCTATATTTAAAATTTGTCTTACAGAAATTTCTTTAAGCAAACAGCGCAGACCCTGATGAGACGCCGCGTCATGCGGCGTCTCATCTGGGTCTACGCTGTTTTCCAAGGCCTTTTTTTCTAGACGCTAGGCATAAATGGGTTAACAATACTTAATGATACGATTTGATACGCACGCTGATTACGTATCAAAATGGGTCGAGTTTGACGGTGTTAATCGTATAATTTGTTGAACTGATATAAATCGTTCCACTAGTAACTCAAATGACACAATTACCAAGATCTGATAATACCTGATGAGATCTGAAAGGATAAACACGATTAGTACATCATTAAGACTACGATTTAATCGTGGCGCCAATTATGGAAGTGGTAACGTAGCATTACAATTTGGTTTGACCTTAATTTTGCGATTCATGATATAATAAAACATATCTGGCATATGCACGTACGCGTTTGTTTACTGTGATTGTCATCATTCTCACAATTTTGATAGCTCTTTTGCATTGTACATAATATTAAACGCAGATATTTCCAAACGTATGCATTTTATGCACTCATATTTGCACGATATTTGTTTCAAATGTTTAAGTTAACTTGCTCAACCTTAACGGAGAATGATCATCATCGAACGTAAACACCATATATTATTCATGTTTTATTCCATTGAATATCAAAGTTGCCTTGTAATTTAAAGTCAAGTGTATTATAAATCCGATCCCTTTCATTTTAGTACAATAAACGTATTGATCACAACCATTATTGACGAATCTCTTTAAACAATAAGTGGAATGGATCTGCCGGCATGGTAAACATTAAATTGTAAATGCTTTTTTAATACATTTTTTAATGTCTGCCTCGTGAATACTCCTTACAGCATCGTAGCATATATCCCGGTTTAATGATTTATTTAATCAGCGCTTGGAAACTTTCACCAGGTTTGAACTTAATGAAATCAAGAAAAAAGGCACCAGGGGATAATTCTTTAAATTATATGGAAACAATCTTGTTACGGGGCAAGGCAAGTATCAGATGTGGTACTGATACGTGCTTATTATATGTGAGCCTCGCTCTGTGAAAACGGGGTTTCATGCATGAGCGTAATGTTTTATCCCAGATAAGCCTGTGCAGCGGACTGCACAGGCTAATCTGGGACGACACTTTACGCACATGCATTGAACCCCCTTTTCACAAAGCGAGGCTTATTAAAGTTTCACTATGTCAATCAAATAAAACCGTTACAAAATAACAATATTAGGTTTCAGTTAATCATATAGTACAAAAAAAAATAAAAAATTATTTAAACAGATCCTTAATTGTGTCGTGTTTAATACTTTTAAACATGTAACAACAGCAACAGAAAACAAATAATGAATATAATTGATACACTATGCATAGACATTCGAAATGCAGTCATCACATTGGACAAATCAAAGGATTCGACAAACATGACAACACTCGTTACTGTTTGTACTTGGTTCATGCACTGTAGCGTAAACTGCTCGCAATTTGTTTTAGTCTATTCTAACACGTTTGAACTGCTGCATCAGATCGAAAAAATACATATGAACACGCGATAATGAATTTTCAAGACACACAAAACAAGAGCTCCATACATAAGACGGTATGTTTTTAATAAATGCCATGAAACAATGTGTATGATAAAAACTAGGGGGTGAGTAATTTGGAAGTGAAAACGGGACAAATAAAACCGGGTTATATTAGAAATCAACGGCCATGTAAATATGGGAGTAAGCCGTATACCAATCAGTCCTCAAGACGAACGTATGCATGCTCTAAAGATTCTAAAGATCCACCTTGTCATTATCCTTAATTGGTATTGCATTTCCTTTGCAATGGCCATTTTCCCTCTTGCATGCATTATCTTTTTTATTCGGTTGGTTATTGTTTTCGGTTATGTCATTGCCGGACGAGGAAGGCGGCAAGAGTTCAGTGGAGCAACACGTATCGGTTTCGTCCACTATTGACACGATTGTTTCAAAAACCTTTGAATCGGCCGCTATTGGTCTAGTACACTTAGATGTTGAATCGGAAACTGTATAGCCATTGGCAGAAGTTTGCGGCTTAGTAATAGTTTTCCCAGCGGGGGTTTTAAAATTAATTACATTCCTAAAATCGTTGAAATTCACAGACACTTTTTTTCTGTCAATCGTTGATTCCGAATGGCGACGTTTAGCATCCGCCTTTATTTTCGCCATTTTATCAGCCTCTTCGTCTGTACTTTCAATACTGCCCGCGTCGTTGCTATTCCTGAAAACCGAGTCTGCTAATGTTCGATCGCTCGTAATAGAGTCAGAAACAGATACCCTGCTGAAAACATCACCAGATTCCGACGTCGCCCTTGATAACGTCGGGGAATCTTCATTTTCGGATTCCTCTTCTTCGTGCATAGTACATAAATCATCCGATGCAAGCTTTCGTCGGCATAAATCCCCACTCGAATATCTCGTGGCATGAAGCTCTACGGCGGCCAAGGATGCACGTCGCGTTCCTGGAAGATTCTTTGATATGTGATGTTTAATGGTTTGTGCAACACCTGGCAACGATATCCGGGAACGGGATGGGAGCTTTAACCCGTGGAAATCAAGAACCGGAAGGGAGCAACGTGGACCACGGTTATGGCCTTGCATATTCAAAATTGAGTCGTCAAACTTAAATTTAAATTTGCGCTTTGCAGGAGTTGCTGAAACAATAAACGTGTATTTAATGTTGTGTTCACACCACGTTTATTGATTTGAGTCAAGTGTTATGTAGATTAGTTCTTGCAAATCTATATCATCGTGATACAAATAGGCGTGTATTTTAGTGTTTTATTCAATATCCAATAATATGTAGTTCTATGGAAGCTACAGTTTTTGATAAAGACATTTTCAATTTTATATTACAGTACGATATATGCGCGATAACTTACTAGGCAGGGTTAATTCCTCATTCCTAAGATACATGTCTACCTTATATTCGTCAATTCCTTCTTCAATACATAGACGCTGAAGCGCTGTAACTTGCATCTGCAATTAGAGATCACACTTATCTTGGTGTGGTTTTAGCACATAAACCCTCTGCAACACCCTCTCGAAAGCAAATGTTAAGTCACTTCATATTGTTTTGTATTCCGCGTACACGTAGAAATATTCTACACGCTATCTTTAACATACAAATGATAATCATAAAAATAATGATCGACATCATCGTACTTTTTTATTTCGTGTCAGATAATTAGTACCATGTTAACTATCATCACATCATCACATAAACGTTGTTTGTTTTATTAAAAAAAGAATAACAATACAGATGCGTCTAGATTGTCAAGTGATAATTTATGCGCAAGAAAAATCACATAAACTGTTTTCTATGTACCATATATTTTTGTAGCATCACTTCTGTATCCCTGAGAGTTCCCTGTATTTTCTTCTTACGTTTGTAAACCAGTTTCAGTCGGAAATGTTCGTGATCCTTCACAGAAACTATAAGACCTGCCGAGAATAAATGAGTTTGCATAAGTGACTAAAGCACACTCAATCACCACTACTACTACTCCTACTGCTGCGAATTTACTACTACCACTACTACTGATAACTACCACTACTAAATACTTATAATACTATTATCACTACAACAACAATAACAACAACAACAAAAACAACAACAACAACAACAACAAACAACAAGAACTGCTACTGTTACTGCTGCTTCTGCTGCTGCTGCTGCTACTGCTTCTTCTGGTACTGCTACTGCTACTTCTACTACTTCTACTACTGCTTCTTCTACTACTTCTAATACTACTTCTACTACTACTACTACTACTACTACTACTACTACTACTACTACTACAACTACTACTACTACTACTTCTACTACTACTACTACTACTACTACTNATTAGCAGTACGTACTATCGACCAGTCGTATTACTCGCCATGGCAGTAAAATGGCAAGTATGAAGACGAAGTCCTTGGTGTCGATGTTTGGCAGGAACACCAGGAACGAGAAGTCCAGGCAAAATGAAATCAACACCACGAATGCATCGAATACCTAAGATAAATACATGTTAATAAATTTGTAAGTACAATTATCACCACCGCATGCAGGCATAATCTAAGAATATGCGGACTGATTTGTTATCAGTGAAGCTATGCAGTAACATGTCTCGATTACATGCCGATATACAGCAGTATACAATTCATGGGCAAGAGATAAACGTATTGGTTGATTGCAAGTATCGCATGTGTACTATGTACAAGATGTGCAACAAATATACAGTTATGATAATCGAAAATACCTCTATCTTCCGACGATAGAAACTTCTCCCGGCACAAATTGCTTTGCATATCGTCTGAAAACCAAGAACAAAAACAGCTCAACATTGAAAGTTTAGTTCAACAATGCACGGGAAATATTGGCCAATGCTTGTGCGAATAGATATAATCACAAGGTGTTATAAAATTTATGATAGAGATGAGTGATGCATATTTGATACGTTTGCTATATTTGAAATTGTTCTTCATTCAAGAATGTAAGTAAATGTGTAAAATCTTCGCTAAATTTATAATAGTTTTTAGTTTTTTACGAACACAACTACGATACATGTAATTTCTTGTTTGTGAAAAATACTGAAGTAGTAAAATTTACGTTTAAGTTGCTTGCTATATTCGATGATACAATAATTAGTAAGAATTCGATGCATTTGTTGGCTATATTTATCATAACCCACAGACAAATATTACGTGTAGAACACGTCTTGCGCGGATATGAATTGCTAAAAACATGTTTTTCGAATGTCTATTGGCACATTGTTGTTTTGCGTTGCTTTTGATACATGAAGCATTAAAGTCACACATCTTGATAAACGCGCGAAAACATATTGCAATAACGAGCCTGACCACTTGACACTGATTAACGGTAATTATAAAACGTTTAATGGACTGAACTCATGCACACATTTAAAGGTTCGAAGGACAATGACGGCAAGGTCATTAAAAATACCAACCTCAATTAAGATGATCGTTACTAGGGTTATACTGCAGTAATGGAAAATGTGAGCAATATTCCCAATAAGTTCAACGTCAGTTGTCATATGAGCAAATGAGTCCGCGTTTTCTGCTGCAAAAGAGGAGTTAGTAGTTTTCCTCACTAACTGCTCCCTGATCCAAAAGTTAGACACATTTATTGACGAACGTCCACTAGGGCACAGAAAGCCGATGGGCATATCAGTAAATTCATTGTCGTCAGTTGAGTTATTCGGACTGATCGGCCAGGCAATATAAGCATCCAGAAGCATGGAATAGATGTCGCTAACTGACCGGTTGTTAAGAATTGGATGGTAGACCAATATCTCGGAGAGGAAGCGTTCCGTCACATTTGTAAGTTTGTCTGAATCTTCCAATGTGGCTGCAAAGATAAAAAAAGTGCAACACAAAGTTCTCATAAGTGTATCATTACTATTTAAAGGACAGATTTTTACTTGTGAATCATATTATACAATTACATAAAAAATGGGATAAATCCATCTGTATTTATTTTTATGTTTACATTTAAACATGAAACCCTCAAGCGAAAGCAATGTTTCGAAATATTGGACATTGCTATCTGCTTTTTTTAAATAAGCATCTAAAAAAACACTTTCAACGTGTGCCCTTAATATTGTTTTTCTAAACAGGATATTACATATCTGCGATGACATACACATAATTGCCAACATGCATGTTCCGAACTTGTTTCTTATTAACACAGTATCCTCATTACCTTTAACTTTATATAGATCGAGAGCTAGTTCTCCAAGTACCAACGCACAGTCTGTTATGCACATTATAACAACAGCCAACAAAACATGTTTGCTCTTGAAGATCGCGTCTCCCTTGCGTCGCCATCTGTAAAAAGCAGTCCTTGTAACGATTTGATGTAATGTTTTCGGCAAAGATCGAATTCATTATATTGCCTGAGTAAACAAATAAACGGATAACCACCTGACTGCAAGGTGTTTTAAGGTAAGGATAATCGATCGCAAACGTGTTTGCTATTGTCAAAGAGCATATTTTGATAGCTTTGAAAATGCCATTAACACTAATCAGGCAAATGTTAGAGCTGTAAAAACGCATTGATTTTAATTACGCCTTGGTTTGTATATGATACCTGTTTACGCCTTAGATAACATCGCCGTTCTACTGATAAAGGCTCCTATGTGGTTCAGATAAAGCTCAATTTTACTGGAAATGAGCCGTGAAATGTAAGCACCGCTAGCTTTTGATGCAGGAAACATCTCAACTTTAAGCAAACATTCGTGATCAATAGTTTGGCAGCACGCATAATAATAAATTGATTATGCTGAACCTGCTTCTGATTTTCTAACTCCTAATAATCTGAAGATGGCCCGAACGTTCCTTAGGCATCCCGGTAACAACAATATTAAATTTCCCAGACGTTGGACAACTCAAACTGACTTTGCATGTTGTATTTTAAAAATTATGCATACACATGTAGGATTTTTACGTAAAACGTCGTGATATAAAATTGTGCAGTGCCAAATTGGAAGTTTTTTTAAAGATACTGAATTACAATGGGAAATCCACCGATAATATATATTTACCGTTTAGATCGCAGACTTAACAACATTATCAATTAGAAAGTGAATACACGAATTCATCGATATCGAATCAAGTACTGAAACGTGTTCATGATAACTTACGCATATATTGTTCACTTCACAATTACAATAGGGACTTAATGACCTCACATACATGTATTTTGAATATAGACTCCTTCAAAAAATAAAACTTGTTTTCATGAGAGGCAGAAAGTTAAAGAAACCACTTTATTTTCAATAAAGTGTGATTTTGCTGTATGTCACTTTTATTGTTCATTTGAAAGAAAATTTAATTTGCTAAGAAATTGTTATGTAAGAACCAATAATACATATGTTTCAATATGTCTTATTGCATGATTAATTCAAAATATGCCGGCGTATTGTATTTTTTTTTGGACAATAAACTATTTTATAATATTTCATTCATATTACCTGTGTAATTTTTCCTCGGGGGGATCTCTGATATCCCTCTGTATTTCCCGTTCTAACTCATCTTCGATCTTCTCCACGTAGCCATGCGTCTTGGCTAGCACGAGGGTCTCAGCCACTAGAGTCTGTAACACAAGTATTATAGCATGTACAAATGCGCCAAATTACGATGCGTCTTGCTTCTACAAGAATCGCAGTAACTTCGGTCTGCAAATCAAGACAAATACATTGAAATGTTGAAGCAATGGAATTGTTTTCTGAAATTTAATGTTCAAGAAGCATTGCCTTTTGGCTAAGGTCTGCGCTTCTATTTTGCAGCAAAACGCAAAATAGTGCAGCATGAACATTGCTTCGAGAGTTTGAGCAACTCACTAGAATCGTTAAAAGTCATAATGAAGCAAACGTTATTGAGTGGAACATGACATCTTTTCAGACCATTTGGCTAACGCAAGGTTATTAACTACTAGAAGCAGTAAAATAAGTAACACGACATAATAATGCAATGTCATGTTGTCACGTGTCTTGGATCACGCTATGGACGACTCAAGTCAGAAAACATGCCAAGTTGAAAAATCATGTTTATAACACAGATGAGTCTTAGCTACCAGGGTCTGCAAAACAAGCAATGGAAAACTGTATGTAGCAACTTAACAGTTTAGCATGCATATTAAAATGGGCCTCTATGGTGGCAGGTTTCCACCATGTCGTTGTAGCGTTTTACGAAACTTAAAGGGCAACGCGACACAAACATTTATCGCTTTTTCGACCATCATGTGGCTTCCCGGTGCCTCTTAATAATCAATATGACAGGCGGTGAAGGGAGATCAAAGTAGACAATAAAAGTACGACTTATAAGCGCTCAGAGATGAGAATTAGGATATGTGTCGTCCTTCCGTTAACCCTACACCAACACGAAAAAACAACTAAGATACGCTCTTATACGATACATGAAGGTACGTTTATGTGTGTCGTATCGACGGGTATAAAGTTGTTTGGTTGAGCACTGACTGTGTCGTTCTGGTGTGTTTGCTGGTTTAAAAAACGCCAATACGGGGACGTTTGAAGTCGACAACACGCTTACATTATTTAACGACATGTACTTTCAAATGTCGTATTGGCGCTTGTATTTATCGTTCAGGTGTATGGTCGTGCTAGCGCACACAAATGTAACAGCTAAAATAATTATACAAACAAGAAATGTGTTGGTGAAACACCATGCCCCCCGTCTGCACTTTGAAGCCCACACAGCCAAAGCCCGTTACTTTGTCAAAAATCAATGGACTGAAACGAAACTCAAATTTCATCTGTAAGTCGTGATGATAGACTCACACACGAAAAATAAGTTCAGTATCTTAAAGCGTTTGAAAAAACACATAATCCGGAAAAATGTTATTTTTAGGAATCCCAATGCCCGTAACTTCGTCAAAACCAATGGACCCGAACGAACTCGAACTTGATCTGTAAGTCATGTAGGCAGACTCACACAAAGAAGCAGGTAAATATCTGAAAGCGTTTAGGAAAAAAGTCCGGAAACCTGTTATTCGAGAAAAAAAGTCCAGGGCCCGTAACTTTGCCCCAATTCGATGGACCGGAACGAAACTCGAACTTTATCTATAAGTCATGCAGGTACACTTTGCAGACTTACACACCAAAACTCAGGTAAATGTCTGAAACTGTTTAGGAAAAAAGTTCCGGAAACGGAATGCCAAACGGCAAGACGGTCAGCCGGACTGACGGACAGACAGTGCGACTTCTATATGTATATGACTTCTTATATATACTTCATCCTACCAAAGTCATACAAAGCAACAACAAAAAACAACAACACACAACCGTGCATAAAATGATTTGATTTGTATATGCCTTGATATCCGCCAACATATGTCATAAAACAACGAAATCGTTTCATTAATTTGACCTTCCCCTACTTTCAGATTGCATTAAGATAAAACAAGCAATGTGGAAAACCTAGATTGATTTTCAACCACTATTTCACAGCAACAGTATGAAGACATTTACTTTTTTCTGGTTTGTTGTCACTTGCATGGCTTAAGTCAATGTATTTAAGTTCTGTCAAATAGCTAACAATGTTATTTAAAATCCAGTCTTACAGTATGGCCTTGCGGTTAAGGTATAACAATTATTTTGCTAACATAAATATGTGCTTTTTGTATCAGATTAGTTATTCTTGTAAATGTTAATCATTTTGCAAATGTCATTATTATTCGTCATGATTATGCACAAATTGATAAGCTTTGACATATCACAGTTTTTTTTAAATCTTATTCAGTGTTTAAGTTTAATGGCTGTTAAAATGTTGCCTTTTACCGCACACGCAAATCATCAGCCGAAACCAAATTGCATTTTATGATCGGGGAACGTTTGCCATTTAAATACGCTGCATAATCAATATACGTTCAATTACATGTACTAGTAGAGAATGTTTGGGTTATTATACATAATTGTATTTCGCTAACTTCGTAGTTGGCTGGTAATTGACCAGTCGCCAAATAAGCGATCGCTCCGCCAACTAGTTTTGTTTACATAAAACGCTTATTCAATTACTCCGACACTCTTTCATTGTCGGACCATGTGGCCGCAATAAAATAAATATGATTGTTTGATCCGTGAGTTTGATTGACAGCTGGCGAGTGGTCAATTCTCAGTACTTGTATTCTTGAGCAAAGGTATGGACCTTGAAGTAATTATCAAGTATTATAATCAAAGAACCAACGCCGCTTGTTTTTCTTTACCACTTAACGTTGGGGCTCCTCTCAAGTATTTTAAAGAAAGTTATCATGCATTGCTTTCGGGTGGTGAGAGGTGGTCGCATGCTGTGCGATGTGCGTGTATAGTACAAATCATGATGTCTGTTAAGTTAACATATTTTATTGAGTATGATTTATTTTTTGAGATACATCACGGACATAACCAATATTTTATACCAAAGTGAAAAACGCATTTAATGTGCCTAAACTTCGTGTTCTTATCACAATAATGGCCATTTATATATATACGAAATATATCAATCTATATATAAGTAAATACAACGTTTAATACACGCAATGGCTGGGGAAACATCAAAAATATAATAAAACCTCCGATATCACGAACGTTTGATAAACTATCGAGTATCTACCATGACATCAATCACTTCGTGTGTGTTGCATCAGCGTAAGGAGTGGTAACCTGAAAAACACTTTCCTACATTAATCGCACAACACGAATGCAGACCCTGCCTATAATATCTGTGAATATGCAGAGACAGGTTTGTAAGAGGTCTCCCACTGATCGTTTTCGAACGAAAATGGGGCCGATTTGGAACGTCAGATTCGATAAAACTACGTGTATTTCGCAGTTTTTGAATATTATAAATCGCTGGCTTCCAAATAAAAGATAAAATTATACATTTTTCATCAAAAATATGTCACGTGTCTTTCAAAATATTGGTTAATATGCGTGCAGATATAAACGTTTAACCGTGTTAATACATATTAAGATTTACATTATGCAGATTATACTTCAGCAAAACTGGCTGCGTTTGCTATTGTTATTCACAACTGTGTGTACATGTAAATTTTACCAAACAGCGTACTGTGCAACCTATGACCAAAACAAAACAAAATAATTATGCAACTGAACATCACAACACTACATATCAATGAATAGGCTACCGACATAAGCGGCGTATGCTAATTTATGGTCGATACGAATGTAAGCTTCGAAAGCGAATTCGGGTTACAGGCTATTATCGTTACAGTCCATTAACTCAGTTTATCTGCCGGTGGCTAATTGTGCATTCGATTTAGAAATAACTATTATTATGGCTTTACTTCAAATAGCTCATACACAAAGTCTGACGTAATTACCACAGGTTTGAGAATACACGGCATTGAATGTGGCAGTGCCCATAAGTGTATCAATGAATGGGCTACCGACATAAGCGGCGTATGCTAATTTATGGTCGATATGAATGTAAGCTTCGAAAGCGAATTCTTGTTACATGCTATTATCTACAGTCCATTAACTCAGTTTATCTGCCGGTAGCTAATTTTGCGTTCTTTTTAGAAATAACTAATACACAAATTCTGACGTAATTATCAAAGGTTTGAGATACAAGGCATTGACCGTGGCAGTGCCCACAATTTTATTCATGTGTTTCTATTAGTTACCTAATTGTGTGTTGTGTTCCGTGCTTGTGTGCCGTGTAACACTGTCAATTGGTTTCTGGTAAATAAATAAATGACAAACAGCTACAACAAGGTTTCTGTCCTGCTTAATGTAGCTTAATTTTTACTTCGCGCTGCGGAAAAACCCTAACAATAAGACTATTTATGTGAAAATACACCCACAAACATATGCTAAGATCTAATAAGCTTCCGCCAAGAAACGATCATAAGATATATACATTTTTACAGTTCATGGCAATCTTTTTTAATTATATTATCAACTTAACATCTACCTATACATGTATTGACGTATAGATTTCAATAAACAATATGCTAGTATATATAATTTATATAAAACAAATACAAATATAATTAATTCGCTAAGATATTATTTTCGATCCCTCGTTATAAAAATAAGTTTATCCTTATTTAATATACGATTTGATCCGATAATTTACAACACAAAACATAGAAACGTTATCTATACTTAAATTGAATTATAAAGTTATAAAACTCGCCCGAACACAGCCAACAAATGCTCAGTGTGTATGTACTCGTAAGAATGCCAATTAAAATTTGATATGATAAAGAAAGGTTAGTCAGAACCGCTTTTAACATGTGTGTGTGGCATTCAATTGTGGTCTTGCTTATTGTTGGGACACAACTTTATTTGCAAGTTTATTTTGTAAATGGATTCTCAAGCTTTTCATGTTGTATTGTCAAGGAAAATCGGTCATGTGTTAATGACTACAAATTGCACTGATTGGATAACACTCCAATTGAACATAATTTATTGCCATAGTTTAATAATGTGAATTTTGCAAAGATGTAGTACAAAACAACTAAACATAATATTGTGCAATGAATGAATAATACTAAACACATATTGCTAATTAAAAAGAAAAGTATAACAATTAAAAAAGTAACAGCACAATGCCACTTATTTATTTTCTATAAATTATAAAAACACAAATAGTTTCATGATTGCAAACTTACATTTGTGCATTTGTTAGACATGTGTGAATCATAGTATACTCAATTATCATAGTTGGTACATACATTTATTCTCTTTAAGTGTTTCGTGTCCGAGACGTGCATATTCTTCATAATTACAGCTATGATTAGGACAAATAAATTTAAATCTGCTAAATTGAAAATTGGCAAATTGAGAGTGCGAAAAACAAATAAAATTCCAAATGGCATATGTCAAAAAAAATGTTAAATTTGATTTTGTTTTAATTCATTCCCTATATACATATAATATCTAAATATCATACAACATATCTGTAACTATGTTATAATTTAATCGCAGCACTATCAGTTTACGAACAATAAATCAATTAATAAATACAAGGGAAATATAAACTTTATAACATGCACGCTCAGAGAAATATATCAATGCATAACATGTCTACGGTGAATATTTTTGAGAGGGTATGATGCATGATTCATACATCGTTTTAACTTAATATTGATGAGAAACAGCAGCAAAAGAAACATGTAAACCTTACTCACACAAACACGGACCCTTTTTGCTACTAATTGGCAACCGGGGGTATTACAAGCAGCGGCATCTTTTGTGATAGTCACTACATAAGTAATGTTGTTTGCGTGCTTTATATCAGATCGTTTTGTCCAGCATTGCTGGGCTCTGTGGTCGATTTCAGTAAAACTATTTTAGCCAAGAGGTTTCTCAGGACGTTTCTATTTACATTTGTTTGTACGCATTTGGGTACATTTAAAATATGCATTTGGGGTTCATATTTCTGTTTTGAATGTGTTTCGTTGATACGAAAATATTTTGTTGTATACATATTAAAATAATTATTTTAATTGTTATTGGCTGAGACACTTTTAATTTGTTGAAGACACAAACACATCACAGCTATGTTATTTGGTCTTTTAAAACCATTTATGCTTCTGCTTTCTGAATTGCACGACGATAAATATTAAAGTATTTGATCCTATTTTCATGAACACTTTTCTTTTAATGACGAGATGTAGCTGATGCTCGTTTTGGTCTCATTCCATTTAACCTAATGTTAAAAGTATGGTGCTCAGGTTTGTATCCCACCATTGAGTAACTAAATTGCACGTGTAATTACATCGAACTATCGAACTATATTCTAATTTATTGCTTTTAAATATGAATTGTGATGCTATGCGGCTAATGTCTATTTACACCCAACTGGTGTGTACATAATAAAGGGCCGGGTGTGGTGTTTGGAACTCCTTTTTTGATCACCAATACTTTGGTTCGACGGTGGACGTTGACCACAGTTTTTATAACTATTTTATGTTAGTTGTGTTCTCTTGTGTCTTGTCTAATACATAAGTTATTTTGTAGCTAACTCTTATGTCATAACTGTTGTGGCATTTGGTCACTTGCCATAAATAAAGGACCACGAACGTGTGTATAAAAGGAGTGCAATATCGCTGGAGCAACTGGAGTTTCACTTCTTAATAATGAATGAAGGACCGCATATTATTACAGGAATCTCTCCTGCTAGTGCTGCTGCAAATTTACTTTGCGTATATCAGTTAAAGAATTGGATTAATTTTATCACTTGGAAAATATATGTCCGACATGCCATGCCGAATGATCATTGCCTTACCATTCTTTGAATCAACTTACCATGCATACCATAATATACTGTATATCATTCTCCGGCTTAATACTCATCTTTTTTACCTTTCTTATTGATGTTTAATATAAGATTTGGACCATTGATGCAAAAATTCTTCTATCAACCACTTCTAGCCTGGCATTCAAAAATCAAATATGCTTTAAATAACGCTTTATGTATTTTACGCATTTCATATACGACCAGAATAACATCATTTATAATAAAACATATTTATAAATAATGTATGTGTAAAGGAATGCTATACACATCCACAGTGCGTCATTTGGTTACAAAGAATGAACAACTATCCCATTGTATGAGGTTTATAACCCGACGTTTTTTTGTGAAAGATACGATACTCGTATTTATCATCGTGGATTTCAACGATTCAGAGTTCGTGCGTAGACATTTTCGCAACAAGCAGCGTAATTGACAGGACAAAAATTAATACCGGGAAAAAGTGGAGATCTTCTTTGCTGTTTAAGTGACTTCATTGATCGACTGAATATATATTTGTTTGGTTTATGTCTTATCGTTTTATAGTGTATATATATCTCTATGTTTATAAATCACGGATTGGGGTGAATCACGGTTTTGTCTCTACGTTTCAATATCGTGATGGTCGATGTAATAAATCTTAACGCCACCGCAACTAAAGTTTTTGTATTTGTAATAACTATTATCAGAATTGGTTTATATCATAATACAGTAAGAAATTATTGTTGATACATTATTAATGCACATAGCCTGCAAGGCTTGAATTTTTTACGATTTTAACAGCATTGCCACACTGCATTAGTAACGCCATGACGTCTTTAACACACACCTAGAAACAACATAAAATTAGCAGATACGTTCCTTGTTGAATTCTCGCTTGGATGATGCATTCATTTTTTTACGAGGAAGTAATTTAACTGCCTCTTTTCACACATTGACGAAGCCGGTGTAAATGACATCAAAGCTATTAATTGTCGGAAGTAGGATACATTTCCTGGCATCTTGTACTTAGTCTGGCAAGCTTCCATTGTTCAAAATCGTCTTGATATTGCTTCCTCACGTGCATATAGATGTTGTTGCGTATCATAGCTACGATTTACATGTGTGGAGCTTTATCACGGAGTTGTTGAAATTTGGGTTTTGAAAAAACATAACAGGTGTGTTAAAAGTATATGAAACGTTTATTACTAGTTTATATCTAACCAGGAATACATTCAATGCTGTTGTTATTTTCGTTTATTTTATATTATGTATTATCCTATACTTATCTGATTTTACATACAGTTCGAAATTATTAGATACATTGTTATAGTATGCCTTCCATGAAAACAATTTGGTCTTTCCATTCGAAACAATCCATCAGAGCATTACAATTTATCTTTAAATATGACCATGTCCAACCATGCATAGCTCTACGCTTTATTTTATTGCACAAACAGTTTTTCATATAAGTAAGACGAATTAAAAAAACAACAACATAAAACATAAGAGTCGATATATATAAATAACACGTATTTTATTTACACTATACTGACTTCCATTTTCGCTTTTATGTTTGTTAAGTTTGATTTGATATGCATTATTTTGGAACCGAAAACGATTTTTGTTTTTGACAATCCATACAAGAGGTGCTGTATATTACAGTTTTTAGAAATGATAAAGATGTACTGTGTGATGAGTTCTGGTACAACTGGCGTCAAAATGGTGTTAACTAGTGGATTGGAATAGCAAACAACCTAATGACCGTAACGTCATTTCAAATATGTTAAAAGCACAAAACATTCGAAAAAGAACTACAGCACTTTAAATGCAGGTAATGAGTTTTTGTTGTAAAAATGTGACCAATTTCGTTCCTTCAAAATAAGACGTTTAAAGAAATAGTAAATATAAAATTAATATTTAATATGTAAACGAGATACTTGATGATAATACGAAAAAGGTGCCTTGAGAAGATATGCAACACATTTTTTTTCAATAATAAGCCTGACAACGTTAAAAAATGCATGCAGTTGAATCTTGCAATAACGATCGATTTACATGTATATAATGCACATATCTTCAATGAAATCGAACAACTGTTTTTCTATTAATATATCTGGATTGATTATCAAACTAGAATAAAATAAACACTTCAATGATAAGTTTGTGTCTGATTTTATCAGAACAAAAATACTTTTAAAATGCAAGAATTGAAAAAAAACGGTTCATTTTAAACAATCTCATGTTTGAAACCTTAATTTGAAATATATGCAGTTATGCAACCCCAAATACAGTCTTTAGTGCATGCTGGAACACGTTAAACTGAAGCCAACGTTTACGTCCATGCTATACAATATTTACCTGATTTGCATGATTCATTTTAAAATCATATACGGTTATCTGAACTTCGCAGTTAACAGCAAACGTTGTCTTACCCTAACGGCACTTGAGCGTCGTTTACGCCATCTAGACGTTTGTGATGACGCCACCGTGGGTCGCTTGATCATGAGTCGTTCCCAGACGGTGTGCAGGATCATACAGCCGTGTTACTCCACAATGACCACCGTCCGGCGGCATCTATGGATCATGTATACGTCGGCCTCGCGGTGATTCAGACGTTAAAATTATATAAACCAAGCTCTTTGTAAGTGCAGTTATGTTCTTGAACGGGATGGATTTCATTAACGATGAATGTAATATTTCAGAATTATTTGGCTTTGTAATAACACATTGACTTCAAATACGTTATATTATTTTTCACAATTCATTTGCTTTTCGTGTTTTTGGTTTTTGCTTCAATACTCCAATCGTATTCAATAAGTACACATTGTCACACTCAACATTGAATGCACACAAAGTGAACAAAGTAATATCAGTTTTTTTTAAATCATCACACTAACCAAATCAAACGTTTAAAAGCACACACTGTGAAAATTTCCTCTTCAACAAATTGAAAACAACACGCTCTAAATAACATTTATACATTTATTTCTAATCCATTAAGTGTTTTCATTACCTCAATAAATTTCCAATGCTTTTATAAATATAAATGAATTATAAATGTTCCCCCAGAAAACGCTTATTCAGTTTTATGTTCTCCTCTGACTGTATCGGAATCAGTCTGGTACATTCCCTGATTTACCGATCGACTGCCAGAGACGACGGGATCGGAGGCTAGGAAGCATTGGATATTCCAAGTAACTGTTAGGCGCGTAGCTACAACTTGAATGGAAGTGAATTATTTCCTTTGCATCGCTTTGTTAAACATAGTAAGAGCATTTCCAGTAATCATCATACTGAAACATTTGACGCAGATATGCGAGATTATAAGTGTTTAAAGATCAGTTGGCGATGTTCAGTCCAATGAACAATTAATTTCATATACAGTAATAATATGTTTATAAAGTAAACGAGATCAAAAAATTGAGAAACACTACAATTGTTCAATTGTTAATCGTATACATATTGAAACTACGCATTTTAAGCGCTAGAAACGAAATTATAACACCAAGTAATTTTTGGATTAAAAAGATTCACACGCTGTAGAAATCTAAAATAACGAAGGTGTTTTATGTTGTGTTTTCTTTTGATTGATATATACAGAACATTTTGAAGGAGTAATTGCATGGGTACGCCCTGAATGTACGCGAACATTAAGGAATTGTACTTGTACTGTAAACAAGTGATTAATTACCGAACCAACACTGCGGTAGTTGGTGTACCGTGTTTACTTTATTAATCAAAAAGAGACGTATAAAGAGAATGGAAATTGTATGATCTGTTATTAGAGAGAACAGGATATTATCATATGAATTATGCTTTCTCAACTGTAAGATCGTATTCAAGAAAACAATAAGCACTCATTTTATTTTCGAACAATATAATACGGGACACATATACAAGAAACATTTGAATGGGGCGCATTTCATGAGATTATTAACTGCTTTTGATAGTTTCATTTGCGTTGATGGTCGGCTTTAAACATGTGTTCTTATTTAGCGTGGGGCTGACTGTCGAGGACTGCCACCGATCTCTATGGGCGCCTCACAATTCCAGTGTCCACGGTAGAACAGTAATACAATATTGACAACAATGTAATTTTCGCTGGCTGCCTTGCCTCTGATTGACTGATCACAAAAACTAAATCAAGTTGTTTTAAATAAATATATACGTATCGAGGGGACTTAATGCTTCAGTGATTCATTTAATAGAAAATGCTCATAAAAGCTAAGTAAATATGAACTAACAATATAAAGATGTGAAACTCCAGAAACTGCAGCAGCATTGCAGTTATATCGTACACACCTTTGTGGCCCTTTATTTATGGCAAGGAACCAATTGCCAAAACGGTACAGTACGGCACTTAACGAAACAACATATACACATAGTAGAATAAAGCTGGGGTCACCGCATTGGAACGGTCAATGCTAAGCATTGGGGGTTTAAACCGGTTATAGAGCGCTCAACCTCACACTTGGCCCAGGAATATTCATGATACATATATAAGTGTAAATAAAATTTAACCTCATAGCATTGCAACTCAAATTGAACAGTAATAAAAGGGAATTAAAACGCTTTCAATTTAATTACTATTTAATTACTCAATGGTAGGAAGGAGACCAGAGCAACAGAGTTACAACTTTTTGAGGCACGATGAAATGAAATTACTAACACGCATCAACTACATCCCTTCTTTATACAAAAAAGATTTCAGAATATAGCATCATATAGTTAATATTTCAGATCATCATCGCGCACCTACAGGAAGAAGCAGCAATATTGGGTGTAAAAGATCCAAATTACCTACTAGATTGTTTATGTGACTAATTCGAAATAAATAAAACGAAGCTTTAAAATAAATTGATCAAGAAACTACCATCAGAGAAAAAATAATTATGAATAAAGTTGACCGATATAAACTGGAGTACATGTACCTATCATGTAGCTAAAACAGTGTCGGTTGTTCGTATCGATTACGTATTTAGGAGGAAAGACACGATGACGTCACCAGTAACAAAATTAAGCATTATTAAAGGGACTGTACTAAATAATCGAATTATCAACGAAATTAAATATT